>JBCFXI010000436.1:0-161735 GCA_038496175.1 Ampulex compressa | reverse complement strand
TCGTATCGCCAACAGTCGTCTTACGCCGGGTCAATGCTCGTACATTACCCGGCAATTTATATTTCTCCGAATTTTACGCGCGATACCTTCGCGAATCCTCATTTTTTCCATGCTCACAAAATCGGTTTCTCACGTCTGAAACAATAGTTTCTCCTTGAAAGACATTTTTTCATTTCTTAAAGCCAATACCCTCCTTTTCCATCTCCTTATACTGGCCATAATTTATATCAGGTTCCGTAATATTATATTTGCCTGTCTCTATGAACAGTGCGACTAAATAAATCGATATGTATCACACCGACCATGATTATAAGTTTCTGCGCAGTTTGTAAATCGCGTGCACGTCGATCGTAGAGTCGATAAATCAGGTCCAGCTTGGTATCTCTACAGTAATATTCCAGTTTCTCTTTGCTTCTCTTCGGATATCGAGGAACAAATTAATGATTCCGAGTATACTTAAACGTATTCGCTGACATATCGAGAGTCTAATAGTTTAATAAATTTGTACCGTACTCCAGATATATCGATACGGATATCGAGAAGGGTAATGCAACAATTTACTGCATCGGTCTTCAAACTTTTTTGGCACCGCAGACTAATTTATTATCACAAAATCAGCGCACAACCGAAACAATTTTAAATAAATACATCAGTAATACTCATCGTTGAGAATGTTATTTCGCGCAAATAAGTACAACCAATTTGCATCTCTCGCTCCGATAACCAAACCACGAAATTATTGGTCACATAAATGGTTATTACAAATTATCTCGGTCGTCCTAGAAATCCTTTCGCGCACACAACTTTGAAGACCACTGGGCTACAGAGCATTTCCATGAATATGATCGCGGTAGACACCGAATGAGGATGAACGCGAAGAATACGAGAATTCTGGGCCTGGTAAAAATTCAAGGCTCTCTGTTTTTTCAACCGAGCGCTGACAAAAAAGGAAGCGGAGCGGAGAGCAGAGGGAATTATCTGCTTTCGTATGAAAACTTGTAATGCACACTTTACATAATTCCGTGCAATTACATCTAGCTAAAGCTAACAGCTTAATACGAACTCCTCCTCTCTCCCTCTTTCCTTTCTTATTCCTTCCCCCCTCCCCCCTTTTCATTCGCCTCCATATTTTTGTAATCGATGAATTATTTAGCTAAAAAGATAAGAAGAAAGAAATATCTATATCGCGTCAAGGCTCATTTAAACATAATTACGAGCACCGCAAGCGTTATTCGACCTTCATATTCCTATCACGTACTTCCACGCGGCCTCTTCCCATCGCATTTTTACGAACAACAGAGCACATCTTCTCGTTTCGTGGTTAATTTATCGACAGGTTTAAAAGCCCGGGCTGCGATAAATTATTACCAACGCGTGGCGCTCTGCGTAAGATCGTTCATTTGCCTCCTTGATACTCCAGTAAGGTTTTATCGTGAATCAGGGGCAAGGAAATTGCGTACTAAGCTCGTTAAAAGGCCGATTATGATTAATTTTGATGGGAAGACACGCAGGACTGAAGGCGGATTTTACAGGTGCAACGTACGTAAAACAGAACGGTTCCCATACAATCTCATAAAGTGTAATTGGAAGGCAGCGATATACAAAGCGGCCGCTTCCTACCGCCCGGGCATTAATTTTCCACGGCCTTTATGCCGTCACCGATCGTACCGGTGAAATTTTCACGAAAAGCGTAACGACGCTTTAACCGGCATGACAGCACTTTATGTAATATGACAACGCTTTAGCCGTCCGTGCATGAATGCGATCGCGTTGATTTCGCCCATTCTTTTATTCGCCATCTCTCTTCCCTTCCCGTTCGTACAAAGAAAAAGGGTTAACGAGGGAAAAAAGTGGCAGGCATGGAGTACACGATCTGGAATTCTGTTTTCATAGAAAAGGAAAATCTGAAGTTGAAGAAGAGCTCGCTAACGGCTGGATCTAGGAGTCCAGCGATGAAAGAAAGTGGACGGATACCAAAGAAAGGAGGCCAGGCGGAAAGAATGGCGAACGAGATAGACGAAATTCTAAATGTATTCCATAAAATAGTAACTCGTCATCTTAACCTTTTGCTTGAACAAGGAATAATATATATATATATATATATACGCGAATAAATATTCAACGATGTATATTTTTTCCATATGAATGAGGATTATCGTTTTTCTATACGGAAGTTAGCCCAGGAACCACCTTAGGACAGTTGGGCTTAGGCCAAATAACTCTAGTGGTTGATGCCAAAAATCGAACAAACGAAAACATTATGAACTCGCGCGGCTCGCGTTACCTCCCCAGCAATATGTAAATCTTACCGATGATAGGAAATGGGCGGTAAATAGAAGCGGAGATTGTCCTCTTAAAACGTATCTGGCTTGCTCGAGCGTATCTGCAGGTTTACGATTAAGACCCTCTTCTCCTTACCCGATTAAGCTTCTGGTCTTGGCACGTGGCCTCGGCGAATTACTGCTCGACGCAAGAACATCGAGGACTCCATTGATGCGTACGGAGAATGACTACGCCGTAGGCGGATGAATCGGATTGGATTTAAAGAGACCATCAAGGATAACTATGCTCTACGGCCCTCGTAAAACTCGCAGTTTGCCTAGCGCTCGAATGTACCGTGAGCGAGTTGCTTCTAACGAAATCAACCGTTACGACGTACGAATTCTGTAATCAGCTTCCTCGAACTCGCTCGGATAACGCATATCGTTCCCGAACAAGGATCGTTGACTGGAAAACCACTTCGAGTTCATTATCTTTCGAGGAGCTGGAAACCATGCTCGCGTATTTAAACGACGGACTGTATAAAAACAGGGAGCTGTTGAACAAGAATCATAGAGAGGAAGTATCTGTAATATTAAACTTCCACGCTAAATCATCGAGCACGATAATCTGCGTTATAATTTCCACTGCTCCGGCGACTGCGTTCTACAACACAAATTATTCTCAGCATTTTACATTATTATTATACCCCGCTTCCCCCCTTAGGCTTTATATTCAAGCAGAAGAAACAAAAAGCAATTATGCATGATCCCGTATAACATTTCGCTATCTTCCAAGTCTAACCCTTCGCATCGCGAAAACTCATACATCCAAAGCGATTGCTTCATACTCAATAATCGCTTTCATTCGCGCAACCAACGATTCCCCGCATCCTTCCCATTGATCATAACTCGTAAAACCGCGCTATCTCGAAAGAGATTCCGGAAAATTGTGCCACGGTTGAACAGTAAAAACGTCGATCCGCGCGAGCCAAGGTAAATCCAGCGGGCGTATCGGCCGCGCGATATCCCGCACACGTAAGATACCCCGTTTCCTTCTCCCGGGGATCCATTGTCCGCGCCTTATTCCCGCGCTCTAAGCGGAACTCGTTAGCCGGCGTAAATTAAGAGCGTTTAAAGAGCGTAAGCTTTTAATTATGACACTCGGTCTTCATTTTCTTCGGGGCTGGTTCAGTCCCCCCCTCGTCCTCCTCCAGCACCGCGAGGGCCGCGCATAAACGTACGGCGCTTCTCGTGGTAAGACAAGGGCGTGCAAATGAAACGAGATCCTTTTTCCACGGCTGGCCAAGCATCAACGCCCGCTGCTTTCTTCGGGAATTCAATGCGGCTGTGCAACCTCCTCGTCCGTTTTCTCGCACCTTCCGTCGAAGATGCGCGCAGCGCTTGGGTCCGAAGGGCAGTATTGCCGAGGAGCATTTCGCTTTTAAGCAACGGAGAGCGAGGACTTTGGAGCCTGAAAGAGGAGATTGAAAACGCCCCATTGCGCGCTCCTCCTGGGATTCCTCGTGGAAATGAGGATGGAGAGCTCGAATGCTGGCGGGTGACGCGTTTAAAATGTTTACGGACGAGAATGAGTATGTTCACTTGGACTTGGAAATGTCAGGTCTTCCTGGTTCTCATAAAGGCGCGAAACTTTTATTGTGCGTGGATATTGTACAAGGCCTTTGACGTTGATAGTAATTTGTTATGATAAAGGAGGAGTGGCAGTCGAGTTTATATGGGAACGTGGAGGTTTCTCGTTCCACGTAAAGAGACTCTGACGATATGCGCTAGGATAGTGGGGGTGCGAGATCCCGTATTGGCGATAAAATCGAGGTGTTATACTGGATTTTAATCGATGCGAGTAGCTAGTCGTTTATGCGGGACATCGAAAACTTTTGTATGGTTAAATTTTAGCTATTGATTTTAGGAATTCGTGGCACAATGCCTGCCACGCGGCGATATCGTTCGGGGTAAACAACGAAACGGTGGTTTAATAACGTTAGTAGGCGTATTTGAATACCAAATAAACAATAAAGAGAAATTAATTTAACCGATAAGCGTGCCATAAACGAAACAAAGGTATATTTGAAACCATGTGTAACGCGCAACCCGTTAAAAACGAAAATTAGATTTACCTCGTGAGGCACATTTTGAAATATACAATGAACGTTAATCCGAACTGGCGATACTGATAATTGTATATAAATTCGTTGGACGTGCAAATAGCGGAGGGGAAATTTCGGATACTTTTTCATTGATTTCGCGAATTTAAACGAAGCCCCGAACACTTTCGCCAGCGCAATATCGTTACTTGGCAAAACAATCCTCGCCCATCGCGTTAATTCTGGCCAATTCTTGAATTTTCTCACGGTACTCCAGGACCATCCGCCATCGCGCCGGCGAAAATTTCCGCTGATCCCGGCGATTAAAACGCGCACGAATTTCGTTATTCGACGCCGGCGCCGTCTCACAATCGGATTCCAGCCCCTGCTACTTCCCAACGAATTTATTAAATTTGTTTCCGTTGCACGTCGGTAGGTATAGTGGTTGAAAAGTTTCGGTCCCTTCATACGGAAAAAGGAGTTTTCCCGGATTGAATTCCAGAAATTTCAGGACGCTTTATTCCCGCCGAAGCTTACGCCAAGGATATTCGAAACCCCGATTTTCCCCTGGGAGAAGCCAGAACTTTCTTCTTCCGTGAACTTTGCGGAATCTCCTCGAGACGTCGCACTGGTACACGAGCGAGACCCACTTTGGGTTTTTCTAAGCCCAGGAAGATAATGATACGTTATTTTCCACCTCGGCACAAACGAAATTGCCTCGAGGAGATATCGACACGCGTCATCGAGTCCCTTCTTCTCGGGCATTTACCTGATTAATTATCGACCCAGTAGAAGAACCGGACTGAGCACCGACCGTAAGCGTATCTGGCCACCTTCGACATGTACTTTTCGAATTATCCGACACTTATACCTAGTCGAAGAACGAGAAATTAAATGCCTGGAAAACTATAGTTTCTCGGAATCAAAGTTGATCGATTCTCGTATGAATAGTTCACGCATAAAAATATTTCGCAAAATAATATTAACAGCCTTAATAATGAAAGCTAGTGAATTCATCGACTAGTATATACATTATACAATACAATATAGCTTTATTATAATTTCGTATAATTTTATTAATATATGTAATGCACACACGCACTAATAATGACAGAGGCCTCATTACTTTTCCGCAAAGAATTTTTTTGACAAAAGGAGCTTTGGTAGAAACTAAAATCTAAAAATGGAAGAAAGACTAGAAAGCAGAACTTAAGATTAAAAACTCAATACAAAAAATAGCATATCGTGTGCAAAAGAGAAATATTATACGTATAAAACCAAGGAGTAAAACTTATATTTCTGTTATCCATTTGGATTTTCCAAGTGACACGTATATCGAAAAGTTAACGCGTTGAAAAAGTAATAAAACGTCAAAGACTAAATTCGATCCATTCTGATTTACAGGCGGAGATCGAAAGTCGTGATATCTTCCGCAAAGCCCGAAGACAGTGGCAGATACGAGTGCGTGGCTGAGAGTACTTCCGGTCATCGGGCCTCACTCGCGGCCCAACTTCTAGTCGCTCACGATACCAGAATTCCGGAGACAAGTGAGTACGCTGTTAATATGATGCTAATACGCTCTTAATGCATGCTGAATGATTTAATGTATGCTAACGCGATCTTAATGCATGCTAAAATCCATTATGAAACACGAAATTGGGAAACTTCGGGAGCACCAGGATAAATATACGACGTAATTAACGTAGTTACTATCTTATATCTCGGGCATAGGGTAGCGACAATATACCAACATATATTCGGTTTGCATGGCCACCGTGCGGTTCGTGCATGTCTCATAAAATTATGCCGCTCTTTAAGTTATTCCAACATCGTAGACTTTAGGATATATATAAGAGCACTGATTTCGCTAAACACATTCATCGCTAGCGTATAACGAATAAAGTATTATTAATTGCGCCATTTATCGACAAGCGGATTTATTACTAACTATGACTAAGTAGTAAGTCATTAGCTCGTCCAACGGTGGTATGAAACTTGCTCGACTTTCCCGCTTCGGAAGAATATTCCACGGTCGATCCGCACACGTCTGTCGATAGCCCTCGCACGAGGTTTCGGAATGACGAACGCGTACAAATTTTCGTCCATCGTTGACACAACGCTGTCCATCGGGGACACGACAAAAGCTCAAGAATCGTGAACGATTTTGGCGAAAAAAAAAAAAACAATACCGAACCCGTTCCTGTATTTGTCTCGCACAAAATGTAACGTGACAAGGGATAGCAAGTTCCGTGAAATCTGGGTGTTCTGGGTTGACTTTCATTTTCTGCAGCTGAACAAAGCTCAGCTAAACAGCTCCCAGCTAAACAAATTGACGGGGATAGTTGCGCCTTTGAGGATTTCAACGACAAGAGAATCTAAAGAAACGTATAAAGAGCGCGACGATTATCGTAATGAGATAATTCGAGGTTTGGATTGTTCGTCTACTCTAGAATCTCTTACGAAGCATGCGTCTCCGATTATACGGCAAAATACGAATTTAACCCAGTATGCAAATTTTATTTAATCGAATTCCCGAAGGATCCACCCGAGTATTCTCGTAGTGCATACGCGACATCTCACGATTCTCACCTCTCGACAGCGACGCAAAGTAGCTGATCCTCGAATCTGGAACTAAGATTCTCCAGAGACTCTACCTTGTCCTATCATTATACGTCCAAACCAACATTTTCCGCGCCTATACCCGACGCGAGGAAACGAAGGAAAAAAAACTCCCTAAATGAAAGAAACCAGGAATTTAGAAGCACCAAAAGCCCAAGGACAGTTTCGTCCGAGGATCGATCCAAGTGCGAGGCTCTGCAATCAAATCTCGTGCCGCGCATCTTCGTTTTACAGCGTTTCTTTGTTTTCTTGATCTCCCGGAAGCGGAGCTGCTCGTCTCGCGACGATTGCCAGGTCGAGTGTCGTCCGGTTGTACGGAGAAGGTGCGATCGGTTCGCCGGTATCGCGACTTTTACGAGTGGCGTTTCGCGTAACGAGGTACCACGGCCATTCGCGATATGCATAAACGTTGGAAATTGTTGGAGCGGGCCTCGCGTATCGATCCTTCCTCGGTAGACTTCGCAGGGAAGGCGTGCCGGAACTTTATGGCTTTTCATAATGCTCGCAGCCCTTGGAATACGCTTTTCACCGCGATATTTATGCTATTCCAGAATACATCCTTACGAACGAACTGGGATTCTTTCTTCTAGTAGTAGCTAGGGACTCAGTGCCACGATCGAGAATGATCATGGTTCAGTGTCGAGCGATATCCTTCTCTTTGCTGTCTCATCTTGAATACTCGATAGATTGGGATATAGAAAAACTTTGTAAACGACTAGCCAAAGCTAAAAATCCATTTCTCAAGTAAATGAATCTAATTAAAGTGAAATGAGTCCGATTGCTACGATTTGTACCTTTCGTAATCGTGCAAGGAGTATTCGGATAATATTCTTATACCTGCTGCTCATCTCTTTCAAGATTTCTAGTAGAGTAGGAGATTCTTTATTCAGAGTAAATTAGTGGTTACTCTATGTCGTTCGTGAAAATGACTGGCATCTATCGGTCTCCACATCGGTGCGGCTCCATAGGCGAAGAAATCGTGATGACGTGCGAACGAGTAAGTCGCGATGCCCGTCTCGAAGCGGGTTACCAGCGTCGCCGCTGTCGTGGCTGATAAACCGAGGATTAAGCACCTGATGCGATAATGCCTGCACGGCTCAGAGGTTCCAGCAAGCCTGGGAAAGCTTGCGGTTTACCGCCACGAGGGGCCGCAAGCTCGTATGACGGACAAAGGACGACAATTACAACCCTGGCAGCCGCGTCAGGGTTTCATATAGCCCCGAACTGCTGATGGCGGGTCAGCAGGCCGTTTTCGTGGCCGGACTGCTCCCTCTGTGGACAGGCCCGATATCTGAAAATTGCGCGAATCTTAGACCACCGATGCGTGACCGCTGCATCCGAAGAAATCGAAGTCCAGAACGACGGCTGATCGACGTCTGTTGCTGTGTGATTGGATTTGGATGAATGAAATATTTGCATTCCTGGAACGTTTGTTTGGGATTATACCCAAGTTGTTTCACGATCGACTTTTTGAAGAATTTGTGAGGATTATTGGTACTACTTTTGAAAAATTTTAGTCACTCAAAGATGTATATACACATCGGTGAAATAAAAGAATACGAGTTTGTAACTGGCAAGTTTTACACAGAGCTTTCGCTTCTCGGTCCTCGTATATAACAAGGTATAGTGCGTCATTTCAAGGAAAACTTTAGATGCGATATACGCGATAGGACGTTTTCAAGGTGTAAAAAAGAATGCTGCGCGGGTATAAAATTCGGCATGGCTAAGGAACTTAATTGCATCCGAAATTTCTCGGGCAAACACCACAGTTCCAGTTGCGAAAGTCCAACGCGGAATCACTCGCCGATTGGTCATCGCGTAATTCCTGCTATCAACCCTGTCGCCACCGATTCGATCGATCGTCTTCCCCCGCAAAATGCACCTCTCGTAAGTTAGCCCTCTCCCGCTAAACGACGCGGAACGCGCATTATTGTATCAAGTTACACCGCCGCAGTAGTAAAGCGTGCCATTGTAACTGCGGCGGCAATTGTTAGAACGTACCGCGGGCAGGAGTACTTTGGAAGAGTAGGCCACGAGCATTCGAGCCGTAGTAAAAGTTTGTGGTAAATGTTATTGCAGTCTAGCGCACTGTACGCTCTTTCGAGTAACTCTAGGCTTATAAACTTTGCCACAATCTGTTACCACAATGGAGCACTAACCATGAAGGAGCAAAAGTAATGTTCGCGCGGCAGACACCGCGCAGCCCGTTAGCCGAAAGTAATATCGGGACCAGGGGCTCGATATTGGAGGCTGCACTCCAATGTAAATCGATACCGCGCCACGCGACGTGTCAATATTCAGTGGATGGTTCGAGCGACCCGATGGCTGTTTTACGAGATCGACGATTTAAAGAGCCACGAGGACAGCGTCCCCGTGGCTGGCGTTCTTGCGATCGTAGCTTCGCGACGCACTCGAATCACCGTTTTTCTACTGCTTAACGGCCGCCGTCTTCCCATTCTCGCTCCGTGCTGGGATGGAAAAAACTTTTGAATAGCGCAGCCCGTGTACAGTCCTAGTGTAAAGGCAGAACAAAAGCAATGGGGAAATCCAGGATGCCTCTCTCGCGAGAACTGCGAGGTGTCGTTTATAACGTGGCGTTATGAGGGGCCAAGGGCCAGGAACATATTGAATTTCCACGAGAATCTCCGTCTCTCTATTGCGTAGCTAATTATATATATATATATTTGTTTATTTATTTATTATTCCTACTTACACCAAGACAAAGTTTTCTAAGAAGCGCACTTGCACTATCCAAGAACAGAATGAGAGAACAGTATCCAATACTAAAACATGGTCTTGCATGGAGTAGAAAATGTTGGGACAAAGGTCCGTACGCTTCTCAAACGAGGGTCGACCCGATGTTTAAGACGTTCGTTAGGATATAAGCGCGATTCTAAGTAGCTGCGGATCTCGTAAGCGACGACAGGGCGAGGTGCGGTCTCGAATCCGTTTAATGCTCTCGAATACGAAGCGATGAGAAACAGAGACAATTAGAGGCCCGGTGGTGGGCTGCCAGAATGACGAGACGGAAGCAATTACGGGGAGGAAGGTAAGCTCTTCTTCGTTTCGTCGAGGAGTTCCGCGAATACTGCGAGGAAGAGCGATAGTCCCCATCGTCCGCCCGCGCCTTTCGTCCCATTGTTTTCCGGAGTCGCATGGCGCATCCGGAGATTAAAGCTTCCTTACGGTTACACGATCTGCCATTTTTAGAAAATCAATTAAGGCCGAACACGGGGCCGTTTACGCGATTTATCTCCACTCGCCGCGAGGGGAGAGCCATTAATTTCCTTAATGCACCGTTAACGGACGTTCTTAATGCAACTCGAGTAATTACTCCTCGATATACCATTACTCTTGCAATATCCAGACACGCGAAAGGGAGGCGCCAGGAGATCTTGATTTTTCATCTCGAACTCTCACGCGCTGGCACGTCGCGCGAATCGTGAACTCGGACTTTCGAATGGGGGCTACGAAATTTAATCTCACCCACTTAAACATCACAGCGATAAGATCACGCGTACTTTTATCCAGTACAATACAGCTTCTCCATACGGAAGAAACCTTAATCCTATCGATAAACGGTTAAAAATTCGTCACAGTACTCTATCAAAGACACTGCGCTACAGGTATAAAACCTATACCACCCATTCACTTTCTACAATAAAGTTTGTCAAGCAAGAAAAACCAAGAGAGCGCTTTAACGCTTCCGGGGAATATTTCCGGAAACGCGCGGTCGCTGACAAAAGGAGGGTTCCACCGACGCATAATTTCGAGAGGGGGCCACCTGAAAGCAAAAACTCGAGAGAGACGCCACGATTTTTTCATGCCTCTCTCCCTCTCTCTCTCTCTCTCTCTCACTCACTCTTCTTTCCTTCTCCCTCGTAGGTACGCTGAATAAGCGAACTGAGTGAAGAAGAACGGCACGGTCGGCCTAAGTATATGGCTCCTCCACTACCTGCGAGACAAGCCAGTCGGTTGGCGCGACGCGTTCCTAAGGTTGCCAGTGTGTTATGCATTGCCACCGAAGCGCAGTCCGTCGGGGTGCGCGAAAGAAAGGCAGAATGGACCCGCAGACAGGTTGGGTGCTCGTCTTCGTCGAGCGACGTACGCTGCACGCGGAAAGGGACGTTCGAGTAAAGGCGAAACATTCGTCCACTTTTATTTCTCGAGTTATTATAAAAGGTGCAAAGTGCGCCGTCGGTGTTCTCGGGCGAAATTAGAGCGCCGTGGAAAACGTGTCGCTCGGATCGATCGGCGGCAGTCGATAGAAATAAAAGTGCACACCCCTCGGAGCAGTGCGCTCCGTGGCCCGACCGCGTAATTTTGCATGAAAAACGCATTTACATATATTACGAGCAGCTTACGTTGTAAACGTATCTTGCGACAGGTCGTCGAAAACGTGGCTCGGCTCGAGGACATTCTTCGCGCCATATCGAACTATGTTCCCCGTTCCTTTTGCTAGAGACTGTATTCACGAGCTATTCAATTACAAGGTTATTCTTGCGAGATAGCTCACGGGGAAACTCGATATTTTTTGAAGTGAACGACATAATATCGGTGACCCATACCGCGTGGAAAGGTGCACGGGTCTTGGCTCAAATCCTTACTGCCTCCTACCGAAAGGAGAGTTCAAGTGAACTTGTTCCCCGATCCACGATGGCTCGAGGATGTCCCCGCGATGTGGCGCGAAAAACAAAGCCGGCCTTTGTAAAATCGTCGTATCCGGATAAGTTCCTTTCCTCCGTGCTCTGCGGAAGAGTTTGGATCTCTTCACACCGAATTTGTATTCGGAATGCAGAAATAATATTATGCATGACTGTCGTACAAAGTCTGTTGGGATGCACAAGTGGTGGCTGTTGGGTTAGGTAAGAGAAGGTTCAGCCGAGAACGATGCTGTGTAACGTCGAGAAGCTCCGTCGCCGTGAGAGAAACACATCCCCGGTGCGGCCCTTCGTCCCAACGACCCTTACGCGTTTCCTAGAAATACCCGGTTGGGCGTGCATCCACACGATATAAACTTCGTCAAAGTTGGAAACTACCACGAGTCTCGCGAGTAATAATTGCCATCGAAGCGCTTGCATACCGTCGGATGTTGAATAAATCGTTACGTACGTGCACCTGGCCGCGGCTGTGTGACCCGCGACGCAGCTTTCACGGTCCTTATTACTCTATTCGCGACACGCTCGTCCAATCAAAACTTGGAGGCATCGAGGCAAACTCGAAACATACCAAGCTCTAGCTACAAAATTCTCGTACAGTTATAGAAAGACGCCCTTCTTCGACCCGAGGGCTGAGAACTTTCCTTCTGGCGAAGCAGAATGTTCCTCCTGGTTTGTTCGTATCGAATAGTGTTAGACACCGTGTTGGTGGCTATGTATGAATCTTTCGATTCGAGCGCAGAAATTGGTCTAGGATTTCTTATATTCTCAAACAAATTGAGTTTCATCGAGTTATTAATCTTAAAGAAGAATGTTAAGAAGATCTTGATAACTGTCAACAATGAAGCTAGAACAAAACAAGCTAAAGACATATTATTACAAATTATGGCTTAACAATCCTCCTGTATGTTTAAGAAGTAAAGCTCGAACGATGAAGAAGACCAAAATAAAATTTTTTCCTCTATGTGATAATACGAGCAACTCGTAGCAACTATATTATCTGCATCCAAGCAAAATACATAACCACACTTATTATTTCTGTTTTATCCCACTGTTCGATAAACACGCTAACTGTCCTTAAAACATCTATGCGTACGTGTGACTACTTATCCAGTCTTTGCTATTCCACGAGTATTTTTCCCACTGATCCCTCAAGAAAGTTCCATTGAAACCGCGCGCTCGTGAAATCGCAATGACACTCAAGGACAAAGGCAAAACCCTATTCGATGCCTAGCCAAGGAGCGTTTGCGCATCTACGTACGATTTAGTGCACAGAGATGCAGGTGCCAGTGTCTCTCCGGTGCTGTAGGAAATTTCGTGCGGCGTAGAATCCCTACAATGGAGTCAGCTCGATGAATAGATAGGGTCTGTTTGCTGCGCGGGAAAGCATGCAACCACCGTCATCAGACCCGCTGAATACGTATAGCGTGGTTCTCATCCACTTCCACTACCTAGGACTGCATTACGATACACGAGTACGCGTAGGGTAATTTAGTGACGATTGCTCTCGCGCTTCATTAAGCAGCCGAATATGTGGTGCAGCGGCAAAAGCGGCTTTGTCATTAACGTTGCTCGTTAATCATAAACGAAAGGTATTGTACGTAATCAATAGAACGGGAGAAAGAACGGGGGAAGCGATGCATCTTCCATCCCTTACGCTGAGAAACTTCCCGGTTTCTTGCCGCTAATCGATGACAAACCACTCGGACGTTTGTTCCTACGCCATTGTACTTCTGTATTTTTATGTATTTCTATCAGCGATTATTTAATCGAAGATGGATAACGGTAGATAATTCGATGTTTATAGAAACATTTTGATTCGCACTCTTGATGAATTTATAATAGATCGTATAAACGAGGGATGGAATCCGATCGAATTATTAAAACCCAGAGTACTCTGATAAAACAATCTTCGCGAATTGTTTAAAAACATTTTCCGTCTTCCATCCTCCCGTTTATCCCTCGAATACCTTCATCGTTCCGCGTTATTATCAGCGCGTCTTTTTCGGCGAACATGCTTTTCCATGAAACTGTTGAGGCGAGGGGAGAAAGGGAGAAGGGGAGAATGTGCGGGCGAGATTTTTTCCGCAAACGAGGTGCGTGTAAAAGAACTCGCGGTGGCGTAGAATCGTGCAGAGTGGAACGAGGTCGCGCCTGCAAAAACCAGAGCCAAAGCGAACTCTATACACGTACGCGGCTTCACGCAGCCTCGAATTGTCTCCGCTCGATGACCGTGCGCTGACGAAAACGAAGCCCGGCGGAATCCCATTCGGTGTCGAATGTCGAGCGGGAAACATCGCATGCGTATGATTCAATTTTGGCGACAAAAGATCTGCTCCCAAAGAGCCGCTTGATTCGACCAGTTAAACGTATTGTCGATCGCGAGATACGGTATCGCGTTTCCTACAAAGAAACGAACAGCCGAGGTGGTTCGAATTCCAAACTGCAAACCCATTAACGCGTCTGGCAGCGCCAACGACATCCGATCGATCCGTTCAAGCTCCGCGAACTCTTTCATCTCGCGAATCGGCAATTTTGACTTCCTCGGATCGTCGAATGCACCGAGGAGAAACGCGGTAGAATTGAATAAAACTGCTTATAAACGTGATAGCAACCGGGTTTCTCTTCTGGCGGAGCCCCTTCACCCTTTATACGTCTTTCGTGATGCGCGATCAATCGTGAACCATACATCAGAGTCACCGGAAAGCATTCCCATTTTTCACGTCAGCCCTTATTTTAAAAAAGAATAAAATACTCTGTCACTTTCACAACAAACTTCGATGCGGAAAAAGATAATACCTTCCGATTCCTCTGACGCGTGACAAGCACTACTGTATCGATCGGCGAGCAGTACACACGAGCCAAGACACAAACAGAAACCGCGACTGAATCTGTTATTCTCATTAACCCTTGATAAATCCTGCTTGGAAAACCTATCTCGTACTCGTTTCCTCGAGCTCGTTTCATCGATCCGCTATCGCTGCAAGAAGGTCCGGATTATCGTTCGACACCTCGCCGTCTGAGCGGCGAAACGTCACGAAGGTCGACTCGCGGAACATTAATTGCGAGCACGATATATTCCCCCGTATCGCGGACGATATCATATTTCACGTAAGATTACAGCCAGAAAGTAAATGGGAATACGACCCGGGCGGCCGTGCATTTTTCACGGCGGGGCATTCCAGGGCGCGAGAATCCGGGGATAAATCACCGGGACGGATAGGCGCGAAGGCAAACGAGCTCGGTCGCTATGATCTAATGTTCCTCCAACCCTTTCGTAGCCCTACTTCGAGCATGGTTCGACGTCGCATTCCTCACTATCGATGTTTAGCAATGATCCTGAAAGCATAGTAAATAAACTCTCTGTTGCGTCTTTTTTCCGACCATCTGGTTTGATCCTCCAAAACAGTGTTTCCCAAACTTTCGATATCCGTGTACCTCTTATAATTTTCGTAATGACACCTTTCGTAAAAAAAATTGTATATATTTTAATAACGATCTAAATATATTTATTTTTTCCATTCTTAGTGTATGAATGAAATAATAATAAACGAAAAAGTATAACATAAGCCGTTTATACCCGTACCAAACTCTTCCCATTTGCCAGAGGGTACGCGTACTAGACCTTGGAAAACACTAATGTAAGAAACATCTTCGATCATTCGCTATATATATATATCTTAATATGACCTGATTATAAGCTGCGAAATGAGCTCACTAGCGCGACACGAATAGAATATCTTCGACCTTAAAGAATCGACATAGATCGATTAAAGATACCTAGGCGCTCTTGAATTATTCGCATGTTTTCATCGAATAACACTCGAATTGCTTCTTTCTCCCTACACCGGGGTAGACAACTTTTTTCATCAGCGAGCCAATTTCAATTTTCCACGAACTTCCGCTTCCATGAAATTTCTCTTTCCATAAACAATGCAACTAAATATATCAATATTTATTACACCGGGCATGACTAGAAGTTTCTGCGCAGTCTACAATCCATTAGCGGCATTGCCGTGTGCGAGCAAATTGAATTATTCGAAATTTTAAACCGCGCATCAGACCGAACTCGACCACATCACGAGCCAGCGCTCGCACGCGTCTGCTTTACACCGACGATCCGAACTCGGAATATACTTTCGCCAAGTATATTCAGTTTATACGCTTCGCTGATTTGATACGAAAAAAATCACTTTCGATTGACTCAGCCCAAATACATCCCCACACGAGCATTATTCAAGCGACGCGTGGTAAGAGTCTCACACCTCATCGAGGCCGCTTCGAAGGGGAAGGCCGAAAATCTTATCCGCCGATCGCATCGTCCTGGGCTTTCGTGCCATCGCTCTCTCCGCGGCCGGGCTAAAAAGGCCGAAAAAGGAGGCGGACAGAGGCCCTCGAGGGAAAAGCAGCCGCGGTGGCTGGCACGCATCCGCACGTGCGTGAGCGTTACGCGTCGACGCTGAAATCTCCTCCCCCCACTCTCTGCCACGGCGTTCTTTTTCCCTCCGGCTCCTCTTTGCGCAGTACCACCCCGCGCCCTTCCCCCCTCCCCCTATTTTTTCCCCATTCGACGGCATTGACGTACGCCGACTATCGATCATACGCCGACGCTTGTCACGCGAGTGCACCGCCGAAAACTATCGCGTTCATTAATCTGTTGGCCCTTTCGGATGTGACTCCGGCGGATCGAAGGGCCCGATTTGTCCGCCCACCTTCTCCCACGTTTCTGGATGGTTAACGGCCACGTTTCTGGCTCCTCGCTATCAGACATGGCCGATGGCTGGGTTTGCTTTTGGGTTATCGTTGGTTGTATGTGTGGATTATTATGGTTTGGGGGGAGTAAATGGGAAAGGATGTAGTTTACCCGGTTGAGCGATTGAAGGTTCGGAGTTGGGTTGACAGAGTCTGGTGTTCGTTGCGTAGACAAACGGATAAAGCGCATTGAGGTGTGTATATGAAAACAGAAGTGTAAGTAGTTTTTTTGTGCAATTTTGAGGTAACGTGGATGAGGAGAGAAATTGCGTACGGTAGGTTTTTTTGATCGTGTTATATCAGAAGCGGGATGAATGTGAGTTTCGTGTGTGAGGTTTGATATGAGAGTAGAGAAATGTTCAAGTTGGTCTAATCAATAAGCTGCGCATTGCGAGTTAAACTACTTTATTGTTGATAATTGTGGACTTTTTATCGTGGACTTTTTATGAATTCTCTGGTTTGGTTGGAAGGTCAAACGAGCAGATTTTTCAAGTGGAAAGATTCAGTAAATATTCAAAAAAAACCCTTTTTTGTATAAATTTTTATGAACATTCTTTGGGTCCGAATTCCACTCGTCACTGCTGGCTGTACGTTTATTACAGAAGTACACGTATACCCTATAAAACTCGATGGTGCGAAACTGAAATTAAACCCTATATCCTAGCCACGAAGTTCAGCGAATGATGTCGTAAATTAAAGAAATGACTATGCGCCTTTTCCCCTTGCCTTGTCCGCAGAATTTCTACACAACCACGATCGTGAGATGCGAGCCGCTCGTTTCATTTGCGCTCGAAATTGTTATCCCTTCACCAGTTGCCCGCAGAAAATGGAATTCGAAATGCAGTAGATGCCTTTGCCGACGGACACTTTCCGCCACGCATGCATGCGCTCTTTCCGCTCCGTCGAGATTTGCCCTACCCTTTGCTCGATCTCCGGAATCCCCTTCACACTCACGATAAAAACAAAAATCGCCCTAGATCGACGCGATACTCGATTATCGCCCTGTTTTTGCGAAAGACCCTTCACCATAGCGGCGCAGAATGCTCCGTAGTTTTTCAATATCCGTCGAATATTACGGAGAAAAAACGTGTCGCATATTATACTGAATATATACACGAACCAACTCACGAATCGAACCGATCTTTCATAAAAAAAATAAGCAATCATATAAACATCAAAATAAATCTATCGATTTACATTAACCAATTAATACATAGAAGCGATTCTTAACCTCTTTTTATTCTCCAAAATACAATTTTCCCTTGAACTTCGAAGAATCCCTTGCACTTCAAAAGTGTTAACACTCCATAACAAAATTTCTTTATAAATCCAACAGTCCAGCTATAATATAACGCCAATTCCCTTGCAATATCCCATTATAAACGGCGAATTGAACTCGCATGCAATTAGTGGGACTATTATTATTCGCCAATTACAGCATAATACTTTGCTTCGCAACGCTCCGCAAGCGTCCCAAGGAAAGCGATATTCGGTCCGGGGGAAAACGTACTTTGATGTTATCCTGGCTCACAGAGGGTTAATCTCACGCTTGAAGGGGAGAGCTACGGCAAAGGGTCAAACAGCCGGCGTCGAAGCTCCTTACAGCCGCGGAACCGCGGTGGGATAAGCGAGGAGCGTCAACCAGCGAGACGTCGGTTTGCACGCCTGAAAAATTTGGTTAGCGTTTTCCGCAGCCAGACGGATTGTTTTCTCGGTAAACTAGTTAGTCGTGTTTGCGCAGAATCCCGCCCGGTAGGGATAGGGACGTTTAATATTCCCTCGTCGAATTCGAGTTGGGGAGATACGCCGGCAATAATTGCGGAAGAATGCCCGGCCGAATATCGACGAGCGTTTATTACCCGTAATTTCTCCCGGTGCCCTCATTCGATCGAGCTATTAAAATTTTATTCCCGTTATAACTCGATTTTCGTTAAACCGCGAGCCGGAGGATGGATGTACCCATCGTCGATCAACATTTCGAATAGCGGGTGACGCGGAAAATAATTGGCCCCGTCTGGAAAACGAGGGATCCGTCGACGCCTTGCTGAGCTGTAAGGAAAAAAATAACGATCGTGGCTAAGTTATAATTTGAAATCAGTGGGAGAAAGAATTATTCGGTTCCGGAGCAAAGCGATACATTATTAATAAAGCGATATTCGACTCAGCGTTGGGCTCCGCACCAATTCTTTCTCCTACTGATGGTTAAGGTAAGAGGAGCGATAAAAAATAGCTTAGATCAACGTGTAATTTTAAATGTTTGACTCGATCCTCCACGTAGCCGCGATGAAATTAATAGATCTGTTAAAGCAAACTGTCCGATTGGAAGTGATTTTCTCGATCCCTGCCAAAGGCCACGGCTTCGTTACACGCTCCTCCCCGCGCCTGTGGAAGCTTCCATGACGTATTCGGAGCACGAGCATAATCTCGTGGGATGGAGAATGAGAGGGTAATTTTTGATTAATCTATCGAGCCTATCGCGGACTTCCGATCTACCGGGGGAAGTAACTCTCTTTATGAACTCTCCGCCAGGAGACTAATGGCCGACGAATGTCGCCAGGTTGACCTTTATTAATGATGACCGCGTGACGAACGAATTGCTGCGAGACGCATTTGTAACCTGGAGCCGGGGTTGGCCGCTGGGACGAGTCTTGGATAAAAACATCGAAGGTCCAGGGTATCGCAAGCTGCCAAGCGCAAGCTCGGTTCAGGAATGTAATATCGAACTCACGACGATCGTTCTTTGTATTATATAAATCACGGACGAGTTTACACGATTAAAAAGAGAAATAACGATGTCCTCCATAATAGCTAACCTATATATATTAAACAACAGCTCTCAACAACCTCAAAAAACATTGACAAAACGTATATACATTTGTGAGCAGCTATTCAATCCATTCCGACATCCAGACAGAATCCTAATTTTTCCAGGACGGAGAGAAACATTAACAATAATCTCAGTATAAAACAACGAGGTGACGATATACCACAAAACGAACTAAGAATGACAAATGGATATTCATGGGGTATGCAAACGAGACCGGAGGCCACAACGGTACATCTCACCCCTCGTCGTCGATATCGCGAAGATATCCACGCGCAGTGAAATCCCACGTCCTGAAGTGGCCTGAAATCAATATCCGCGAAGCGAGTGCATCGACTTTGGTCGCGCGTGAGCGCAAAAACACGGAGCGAAAGCAGCCGTGCGACCGAGTAGTTGCGCTGATCGACGGAGGGGCACACGGAGGACGACGCGTTCCTTTTGCCCCGGCGTTGGCGTCGCGGCGCTCGCGCAAAAAGCACGAGCGCTGGAGGAACTCGCGCACTTCCGGCCCGATTGCGTTTCAATCGTTGCGCCAGAGTTGCCGCACGTGGAACATTAAAATTGGACGCGTTTCCGACATATAATCAACGTATGGGATAGTCGAATATTTACAGCATATTCGAATAAATTCAAGCGTAGAATGTCGACGTGTTTTGCGGAAAAAAATAAAATAGAAGAATGAATTCATTTATCGCGATCTATCGGGGCATCTCCCTCGAGATAGGGGAGGATTTATTTTTTTATTCGTCGAATAGCGAAGCGAAAGTACTCGAACATTTATCAATGTTGCGACGATGCGTTACATCGTTGTCACGGAAAATTATTCGTTCGTTGCGCTTCGTAGATTTTTTGAAGGAAAACAAAATATTCATCCTTAGGATCAGATTTCGTTAAGTGAGGAGTAAACTTAATTTTCTTTATTTATATTATATTTATTATAGTTTGTTTTTATTTTAAACACATTGTACAAACCATTGTTATTTCCCATGGCTTAGATCATTATTGGACTTAATAGATTATCCTGAAATACGTCCAAATTTGAACGAATACGAGTGATTAACCACAGCGATGTACAGAAGCACCCTGCACGATAAGAAGATGCAAGCGGTTCCTCTCGTCGACGTACGCCACTGTCATGCTTTAAAAAGATAAGCATCCTATTTCCTAAAGGGCCATTTAGACCCGTGTGTGTTAACCGACCGACCTGGGTCAAAGTGAAAACCAACCGCACGTGGGCTTTCCTTTCTTCCCGGACATTGGATAACCCCCAAAAAGGCGGGTGAGACGACGACGTGGCGAAGTTAATTCAGGACGCAGCGGTAAATTAATAAAAACTCTGAACCAAGGAATATCTCGACGGCGTTATAAACGCGGACATTCTAGCGGACAGAGCTAAATGCAGCTTGGTTCGAGATCTTCCCTTTTTTTTTTTTTTTTTATCGTTTTGGTAACGTTTACCCCGGTCGAGGGTATTACGGCGCGTCCCGGGGGTATCGAGTCGGGGGAGGAATAAAAAAAAACCGTCCGAAGCACCGCGATTACCCAACACACGCACGCACACGTACACACACGTACGGACGTACACACCGGGACGTAAAAGCCTTTCTATCGGCTGAATGATAATCCATGGAGCGTGCGAAACGCGATTAAAGCCAGTTGACACCGCGGGTGCCATTTGCGGGTTGATTGCAAGATCAATTTTAATCACTTAGGTTCGCCGCCTATGCCACAGCGAGTAACGCATTCTAATGCGTTCCCTATTAATTTGGGAGTAGCCATTAAGCTGGACCTAACGTTTAACGATCCATCATGTTGTCACACGGTATCGTTGGAATTCGATGAAGCAAACGAGCCGCTCGTCCGCCACCCCTCGATACGGAACGTTTATTTCCGCAAACATGATTATAATAGCTCAATCGTAAATCGTCGAACATCGGGAGCAAAACACCGAACTTGTTCTTTTTCCCGTTGAGAAAGAGTGTCCAATGCCACTTTTGACGGAGAATTATCATCTCTGTTGCGTGTTATCAAAAATCAACGGTACGTAAATACTCAGTCAATTTGTAATTGTGCTTTGTATAAAATCAGAAAGATGTTCAAGAAAAGTACAAACAGAATAGACATCGACCAGTACATCTATACGTGTATCGAATCATTACAGGAATTATAGGTAAATGAAAATGATCTACGTCTTGCTAGAAATTTGAAGAAATTCTCATAAAAGCTCATACGCATCAGAATTTTTCACAAAATTACTTCTATCCTTAAGACGGACATATACCGATGCAGAAGTGGACTGCTGTGCTAGTATCTTTTCAACGATTTCGTTACACGAAGCGTCTTATCCTCCTAAAATTGCCGAAATGAATAAACGCCAGTCGTAATTCGGACACAGAGCACGCGATGCGAGGCTGGTAATAATATCGAAGCAGTGCTTGGGAAAGGAAGGAAGCGGGGGGAAAAGTGCCAGCAGGCTGCCGTGAAAACGAAACACAAACGTGAGCGAGCAGTGATAAAACGAAGGAAAAAGGGTCGACGTGTAAAACGAACTTTCTCCGTCCGATCGCGAATTTTCTCCACCGAAACAACCCACCCTTTGACTCGCATTTCGAGTAGTTTTGAGGTCGATCCTTTTGCACGTCTCTGAACGCGACATCAAATCGGCAAGTTAGCATCAAATACGCCCGCATCACGATTCTCATTGCTGACTAATTGGATCGAACGTAAGTCTGTAATAATGCACATTAACGTATCAAAGAGTATCTCTATAGATCGACATTAGTCATCATCCGCACAATCTACTAACGAAGTACCTCTCAATTAGTTTTCTTCCAAATTTAATTTTCTTACTAAAAAATAATCATTTGGGCTAGAAAGAGTTAAATCCAAAGCAACTATCGGCCATAATATTGGTAATTGTCATGAATTACGCAATACATGTATACGACATTATGATATAAAGCGAATATATTCGAAATTAATAAACGACATGTATGCATCGTTAAACACACATACACGATATCGCTGGCTCGGTTGAGCGTTATAAGCGCATCGTAGCGCCCTATGCGCGACTGCACAAGGAACAAATCCGAAAGTCGTTCTCCCGGCATTGACCGGATCGTGCACACACGCACACATTTTGTCCGTCGTTTTTGCGGTGAAAGAAAAGTGCGGGAGTCGAAGCGAAATTACGGGTGGGAGGGGAAAAGAAACGCGGCCGCTAGTTTTGACGAGGCGATACCGAAAGCTCGTCAACGCCGCTCGCGGAAGAAAGAAAGCCCCGAGACGAGAGAACAAGGCGAAGGCCCAGGCTGTCCTTAAACGTGACAATCGCGTGCATCCGTGCATTCACCGACTGAGCTTTCGCGCGCGCGCGCATTCATCGGCAAAACGTCGTTTCTCGTTGCGCCGTTACATTCGTCGAATGAATTCGCGAAGGTATTCGCGCAGCGCGCCCATTGTTTCGGCCGCCTTTGAATCGCAGTTCGCGGCACGATTTTCGTTCCCTTACCTTTGTGCCGGCCCTCGCTCTCCCTGAGAACGATACGTGCTTTTGCGCCTCCCTCCCCGCCGCGCCCCCGCGCGCCGCTTACGAAATTATTTTTCCGCTCCACGAAAGTGGATACGGGCCCTCGAACAAAAGGAGAGGACAGGATCGACGCCCCTTTTGAACGACTGGCCCTGCGTTTACGATCATCTGCAAGCTGAATCGGTTCACCAAATTACGGCGACCTAATCTTCTAATCCTTTTGAAAATTCTCGATGATTGTTTGAAGATCAGAGATGTTTCCCCTAATACCTTATTAAGCGTGCGTATTAGGCGAACTTGTAATCATTTCTGTTGTGAATGTGATTCTTTTTTCTTACTTGGTTAGTAACGATGTTTTATGGAAGTGGGATGAAATAGAAAAAGGAAACTGTGGAGAGCAGTTTTAGTGTTTTGAGTTTCAATGATTTGTGAACACGAGTAAACGGCTTTGGCGCGTATTAGCAGTTTATGTTGATATTGGTCTACGTGGTATGAAATTGATAAAAAGGAACGACAGTAAGGCTTTACGAATTGTTTTTAGGACGTTAATGGACCTTTCTTATTTGCTCCAAAATACTATTTTCCCTCACATCGTACTAAGCACTGATGCCAAGACCGAGAATGGGTTTGTACTTCTCGTACTCGTGCGTGGCCAATCAAAGTTTAAATTAATCCTGCCTGCTGGTTTTGTTACCAGACAACCGAAACAGATGTCTGAATGGTGCAATGTAACTTGCGTGTAGAATTAAAATACTTTTGGTTAAGTTTGATTTTTTGTCGTTACTTTTATTTCTGTAAACGACTTTGTTGTTTGCATTTAAATGTCATATGTAAGATACAATTTATATTTGATTTAAAAGACACTTTTTAATTGCCTATCTCTCAGGTTACTTGAATCAGTTATATAATATACCAAAAACCAATTTGCACATATTCGCTAATGCTAGGCAAATCGCCAACATCTCATCGTTTTGACCAAAATTTGGTATACCACATTTGACATTTTCGAAATTTTAGTACTCTATTATCTATTGCTTTACAAATGTTTTTGGTCACTACGGTCGCATTATCCCAAAGTCGAAATTCATAGAATGTTATGCACCGTGATCGAATCTCATTCAGCTCCTCGCCACATCCTATATTATGCTTTAATGCTCTCAATGAAGAATATTTAAAAAATTCATTTATTGATTTTCTTACCCTTGTTTAACTATTAACTTCTGCTGGACAATGCGATTACTTATGAAATATATAACAGACTATCCAAAGTGATCTCCGTCCTCTCTATTTCTGCAGCATTTTATTCCTTCCTTGACCCATTAAATAACGCGATGACGCTGCATTGGGGCTTGAAATAGATTTTTAGAAGGATCATTCCTCTCCCATCCAAGGACTCATTACACTCGGCCCGAAGTGTAGGCTTAAAATCGAGCCTTCGAAAAACGTTCAACTTACAGCGTAGACGATGAAGTCGCGATTTGAATTGCAAACTAGCGAGTTTACGGTATCGAAAATCATCGATCGTCCCTCGTAAAATGGCACTGCCTGCGGCTCCTGCGATCTTTCTCTCTCTCTCTCTCTCTCCCTGTACGTGCTACAGAGGGGAAATGAGAATTAACTCTGGAGCGTTACAGTCGATTATCTTTACCCGTACATGGGGTACCTAATGAAAGGCAAACAGTCGCCTTGCAAATTGCCAGAAATAAGCTTGTTTGTATGATATCCTACACCGATTGTTACGACCATTTAGCCCAGGATCTACTATTTCAAAGTGAATTCTGCCAACCGCCGGAAGTACAGTTATTCGATTATATTAGATGCGAAATTTTCCAGATAAACGGAACTTAAACTTGATTCTTCCTCGTGGAAATTCAAGGCTGCGTCCACTATGGCGACAATTCCCAAGCGTGATTCACAGACTACCAGGGACGCAGTTATATTAACAGTCGCGAGTCTGCGGCCGATTTTTCAGCTTAAAATTACATATGCAATTTAACTTAATTATGATAAATATAATACAAATTTCCAATGTCTATAACGTTCTGAACTTAAACCTAAAATTATAAGAATTTTTGCATTGGAAAATAAATAGCTTCCCGACGTGAAAATACTTTGCCCTTTTGTTTTAAGTCTAAAGTTACTTTGCGCAGGGCTCCGGCACAATGCACGGCGCGTGAAAGGAGACCTTAAACTCGTAAAATTTAAGAACCGCCGCGCTGTGCTGTAGGAAATAAGGCTTACACTTCCACACAAAAGTATCCAAGTTCGAATACTACGCATCGTCTATTCTATATATAATACCTCATTTATCCTAAAGTACATATAATATCTATATATAATCTATATACAATGTCTACACATAATATTATATATACTTTAGGATAAATGAGCTTAGCAGTCCGCGGCGATGATCAAGGGAAATAAATAACGAAGCTCGCGCTTTCCACGGTTTCCTTTGTCCTCGCTGCATACCGGAGAATGAAAGACGGATACGGCGATGACACGCTGCTGGCGAGGGATTCTGCGGGCTGTCCGCCGGTGGATTTCGTCCTACGGACCTATTCCAGGTGAACAACAGCGCGAAACTGGGAGTTCGGCGGAGTCACGTTGTCGCAACCCGCCCGCATATCAGCGCTGACGCCACGCCATGGATTTTGCGGCTTTGCCGGAAGTTCGAGTGCTTGCTACCTTCCCACAGATAACGCGTACCATGAAAATATACGATGCGCGGCCTAAAGCGCGATCCGATCCCCGCGAAGCAATTTCCATCTGACAAGCCGGATAATCGGATATCTCAATGATCCTGGGATATTCGGCGTGGAAGGCAGCTGGCGGAAAATGGAAAAAGCATAACCTTCGCATTCTCCACGAAGCGAGTTACTTTAAGGCCGCGGAGAGACGTTTATGGGTATTTACGTAAATCATGGATGCGCGGGAAAAAGGGACGCAGAGTAAGTTACAGTAGTACCATAATAAATACATGTGTCTCTCGAATCCTATATTAAGGCTTTATATAACAGTTATATATTTAAAGAAAGAGAAAAACGCTTGGAGATATACTCGATTTTTTGCAATCGAAATCATCCGTAATCCTTAACCTTGCATTCAGCGTGTATTCGCAAAATCCACTGTTGTTGCGAAGCTTCGACCATCAACGCGATGAATTGGCCCAAAGAAGTATACCTTAATCATCCGGCATTGCTAGGGAAAAAGTGTTATTCTCTCCTAGGGAGTTTCTTAATTACGCGTAATCCTAACTCCGAGTAAAGTTCAAGTCTGCTGCGACAAAAGCAGAACGGGCGTAAGCCGGAGATAATCGCGCCTCCTTTGTAAGCTGGTCGAGGGTACGGCGCTATCTACATCGACAGTGTTTTCGAGCTCCAGTTTTGTCGTTTCCGCGTCGAGAAGCGTACGTCGCGTCAGCTCTGCCAAGAGTAGCGGACAATGCAACCCAAAAAAGAGCAGGGGAGGGGGCCAAAGGAGAAAAAGGCTCGGCGGGAAGCAGAACTTTGAGCTGCGATCAGAATTGCCGAGAACGTTAGCGCGGGTCAGCAATATCTCGCTCTTATTGAATCCTTACCCCCGATCCTCGATACGATCGGATAAGCGTGCATGGTGTCCGAAAAATAATCCGTGCCGAATCGCCGGCTAGGCACCTCGGATCGAAGAGATACCGTGGCGTATTACATGGTCTTCCACGAATTTCATATCGAGCAGATGGCTCCGCTTCTTAGTTTGTGCAAATCGCTAAGCTAGGGCCGGCTTTATAACTTCACAACTTAGGGGCATGTCTCGCGAATGGATGTGCTTATTCGGTGAAAAGCAAAGTAACCACCGTAGGATAGCATCGATAATCGAGTTTGGTGATGCGCGGCTGGAATTTGTCAAATATCCGTATGATATTAGAGAAAAATATGACGCGAATCTTTGATGAAGGATGGATCGTGAGGAAAGCCAATCTCCGCGGAATGACGCGGTGATAATATTACCGAAGGAAGATCGATGTTAATACATTTCTCATATCGAAAGAGCGCGGTTAGTCGGCTGTAAGAGTGCGAAGGTGACTATAGAAATGGTGCCATATCCGGAGGTCGGCTTATGCGAAAGTTATTAGACAAGCTAATACGACACAATGTCACTTTATGCCCGGAAACTAAAGGTAGGCACGAATGGGTATTCTCCTGGGTTGTGAAAACCCTTTTCCCTGAAACTCTTTGTCGTTACTCTTTGTTGCGAAAATCCTCTTAGCGAGAACACTTGTTCTACCTTGGGAGGGAGAAGCCCTAAAAAGACCCGGAAGTGGCGTCCCTGGGCGAAGGTCGGTCTTATCCGTAACTTTATTTTCCGAATACACGATATATATCCTCCATAAAAATTTAATGACCCCGACGGTGCTATCCGCTACTCTTACGTGAAATAACGGCGCCCCTTATGACACGGTGCGTCGCAAAATACGAAATCAAATTACATCACGCGCCAATGATTCGTAAAAAGTACGCTTAAAAATACACGAGTGTGCTCGAGCGATGAATTTCCCCTCGCGAATATTTCATATATTTTCTCGAAGCGTAGAAATGAAAATGCATACCTCCTGCCTGCCGCGACTGCATATTCATATTACAATCAAAAGAGACTAAGCCAGAGCTTCCTCGCATAGATCGTTGAAAGCAGGGTGTTCCGTTACGCGGTTTAAATAAGCAGATGAAATAAGGAAATATCAGAATATACATTTCCGTATCAATGAAGGTAAAATTCCTATGGCGGAAAATCTGTAACGTTTTTTTTTTCTCGCAAAAAATTAACCCGACCGTTATTTCGAAGGACATCGTGTAACAAGTCGCAACGTCTCCAATACACTTTTTCGCGCGGTTGAAGTCAATATTATTATAAACAATTATTTCCTAAGATTTATAAACATCAAAGAATTAAACGCTTTGTATTACAGAAAAAATATTACTTTGCGCATACTTACTTTTAAGTAAATCACAGATCAGATCGATAATCCTGATCGATTTTAAAGAATACAGACACGATGAATATTCCAAAACCGAATAGATAGCATATTACGGATCTAGAATTGGTACAATACTTTTCAGGAATTTTCTAACGATTTAGACAGGATCGTTCCAAAGCATATTTACGTCGCGTGTGGAAGACGTAGCTACTTGTATAGCCAAGACCGGCTCGCCATGCTTTGCCTTCTCTTAGCTCTATTTTTCTTTTTCCAAGGTTTGCGAGATCTATTCAATTTACTTTTTCCAGCAGGGAGAAATCTACTCCAACAAAGGGAAGAAACGTACGTCGCCTAGCTGAAGGAAAGGTGCAATAGTGGGGGAGGGGGAGGGTCGGTAAGGAGCAAGAGGGGGCGGGGATTCCTCTCGCTAAAGCACACGCGAAGAACCTCGACGGTGCTTAAAGCTCAGAGAGTCCTTTGAAACTTCACAATTTCATTCTTCCAGACGTGGACCGGCGCGAGGATTCCGCACGACTCTAGTCCGGATTTTTATCTCGCCTCTTTCGAGTTAGTGACTTTTTCGTGTCTCAAAGGACAGGCCGTAGTCACGTAACCGGAATCATCTCGCCTTTCTTCCCGGCATAATGTGTGAAACGTCAGGCAAACTCGTATTCCTCATAACAATATATAGGCACGTCACAGCGCGAAAGCATTCAGATGCGACAACTAGAATGAAATTATACATTTTTAGAAGGTTAAATGCGAACGTTCGCTGATCATGCTAAAATAGCACGATATACGCAAACCTATGAAGGATGTACAGCAGTCTGTCAATATATAAGTAATTAACAACACCCAACAGGTATCTAACACTATTTATTTTTTACTAACGTCATATCGCCGCAACGCTCGACGACTGAACACGCCTTTGAAACGTTTTATCTCAAAGATAACACTACCCTTGGGCTCACCCTTTAATAAGATACATTATAAAATTTATCGATAAATACATACTTCGATGCATCAAAAGTATTTCAGACGTAACATCACGCTATTCATTAAATACTATTTATTTCGTAATAATATTTCTGTAATAATAAACAATTGGAAACAACGTTGATTAACTAAGTAAAACCATTATTGTAGCAACTTCTGCGTCTGTAAGGGAGAGCGTATAAATGTCGCTTATTAAGCTAAATGTGTCGTATAATGAACTCCTTGAATACGTCACTCGAACAGTAACTTCCAAAGTTCATTTCCGGGGGAGATTTCCCTTTGTGGGGAAGGCAAATGGGTCCTTTAGGCAGACAAAGGTGTGTCGCGAAATCCCCGATAACGTCGGCCGATAAAGCAAGACATTCGCACGATCGAAATTCGATATTTGGCAACGCAAATAGGATGATTCGACGGAGCAGCGTGCATCAACCGCGGCAACGGATGTGCATGTGCATAGAACCGAACGCGAAAGCCGACATATCCGTATAGGTCTCCACGGGTAGATGCATTAACGTAATTATATCTGAGTTAATTACAATCTGCCTGCGGTCTGTGTCAGTCTGTAACTTATTCAAGAGTACTACTCGACGAAGTCTGTTCCGTATCAACGGTACATGCGTCCAAGGAGTGCTAACGATGACCAATTTAGCCGTACGTGTACACTGACAATAGCTGAATTATAATTACTCTAGGCACAGCGAAAAATTACGACTCGAACTCCTGATCTTTCGTTGCTAGACTGCTTTGACCATTAAGCTACTCAGACCTTAAATTCTCTAGCTTTTGTGTTACGGAGGAATTACGCGCCTATACTACTGAATGTTCAAAACGATCCAACCATATAATTGTACAAGGTATATACCAGCATACGTTGCGTATGAAATATTGACAATTATCTGTACAATGAAAATTGAAGATTAATAACAATAAGTATTTTTCGTGCAAAGGCTTCTTTGTGAGAGGATTGAATGGGGCAGGAATCCACCGGCGGAATTTTCATTTAATCAAAATCAAAAAATTTAATCAGATTAAAAGATATACACGTATTTGCATAACGTATACACATTTGTGTTGAAGCCTGATTAACAATTTGATTTTCGATAATAGGGAAAGTTTTTTGTAATTAAAGTCACAATAAGTCACAATGAGTAAACGTAGCATTGCTGATACTTAAAGAATTGTAAATCCAAAAAGTCTTCTCGAAGGATCCTAGTCAGGATATAAACACTGCTCTAGAAGAAATAATAGGAAATTATTTCACTTTTCGAACTTCCTAAGAACGACTAAAACTTAATTTCATTGTTTCCACCCTTTAATATAGACAACTTTTAAGAAACAGTCGCGAATTGCATACCATGGCTATTCCAATAACTCAAATGAAAATGCAGTGAAATTTAACATCCAATAAATTATTCATTACCCTGTAGAGTCGCAATATTCCAGCACAATATTATTTACGATCTAAGCGCAATTTCATATTGTCTGTAACATCAATTGTCCCTGCATTCGTTACGTGAAAATGACTACAAAAGTCAATTTACTGATTTTTCATCTGCCCGCTTACTCGTTATTCGTGCTCCTTTCTATATGTACCGCTATATACGCAATACGTCCTCCTGCTCTAAATAAAATAGTACACGAACACGGATAAATATCACACATTTACATTTTATGGTGACGTGTAATATGCACGTTTCATTTTCATCCAAAGCACATGAATTTCTATACTAAATTATTTACGAGAGACGGAAGGGTACGTATTAATAAATAAGGGGATATGTCAGAACAATTCTCACTTTCACGGGTGAATCATAAATAAACCAAATGAGGAAGAAACGTAATGATCTCAAAGTATGAACATGGATTTGATCCCTTCACAAATTTCTCTCTATACCTGAAAATATATTTATATTTGTGTATACAGACGTTTTTCAATAAACTTATGTAGAATGCATGAAATAAATATCAAATAAAATTTCACATCAAGGGTGTGAGAATGCGGTTTATTGCGGACAGAGAAGAAAGTATTTTATGGAATACACTTGTGCATCGCAAAGAATGCAGCGGTACGGTAAGTTGAAATCCTTAAAGTGACGTGACCGTGCTACGAACTTTATTCCTTCTCGCTGATTTTTTCCAACTTTCCCAAACACGGCCTGCACTGGCAGCGGGGCAGATTAAAAGTTTCATCATTTGGCCGGCTCCCGTACGAAACCGTTAGAGCACGCATTTTCTAAAGCGCTCTGGAAAAGTGAATAGCATATTTTATATTTGGAATTGCACAACGCGCACGGCGGGCAACGTATATTTTAATGCGCACCGTAATTAACGCTGATGCATAATGAAGAATCGGATCATTAATTCGTAAAACCCACGGATATGATGCAATGCAAGCTAAGGTAATTCACGTTATATACGTACCTTAAAAACTTATGATTTCACGAACGAGTGTTCTGCTAAAAATTGGGGCACTCAGCGGAATTAAAAAAATCAATCTCTGTTAGCGCATTTAAGGTCGGATGAAACTAATTCAAATACGGTCTTGAAATAGACACAACAAATAATTCATGCGATGTATTTTTTCAAGAATCATGTTAATAATATTATGCCTTCTATTATGTTAATAGTATAAGTATAATATCATTTTAAAAAACTGGTATTTCAGAGATTATCATTTGATAGAGATTTAGTGCATCGGACTTAGGATCGTTTTATTAATATAGCTTTAAAATCGCGATACTTAAATTGTTAAAACATTATAGACACATACGGAAAATGTTGGAGCAGTTTCACCGAAGCGTAAATTACACACATTTTGTATTTTATTATCTAAACGAGAATTATGTTTTACGTGGAAACGTGATGCATTTTAACGCAATTTATATGCATCTACATCGTACAAACCGGTGCATCCAAAAATACACGGGTCAACCGAGATTTTGAACAAATCTTGCCCAGAGATATATATATAATTTAAGGCCGTATAAACCTATGAACGCATATACCTTATAGCGACATGATAAAACGGAATAAACGAACAGCAGGGGGGGATATAATTGTGCAATACCATACCTCATTAATTCAGATTCATAAAGCTAAAGAATTAACCGCAGAATTAATAATTCCAAAGTTAATTTTGTATATCCATACATTTTGCCCAAATTATCATTCAATTTGCGATATCATTTCTGCGGCTATGAACGCGCAATAAGTTTGAAGAGCTCCATATTGATGCTACGCGTCAATAACGTTACCGGAATAAAGAATAAAGAGCGCAGGAAAGAAGGCGGTAATGACTCAAATTGGCCCTTACTCCTCCACATTGATCAGCTTTGGAAGCATCCACGAACCTGTTGCACGTTATCCTTTTAAAGCGATTAAATAAAAAATTAAATGGCCATATTGCAAAGCAGCCTGCGAGCCTCGGATAAATTTACGACGGGCACGTGGCAAACAACGTCGAACACAAAACAACGGAAAGCGGCCGGGCATTTTTGGCGGCCGACGTGACAAAAACTGACGCACGATCGCAAACACCCGGAAAATCATCGTGCAAATCTGTCAAGGGGCACGTATGCGTCACGGACGAAATCCACGGGTAGTCATCTAGATGTAACGACGAAGCAATTGACGTTACATCGACAGCGATAACCGTGCCCAAACAATGACCGGCACGGCAAAAGCATTCGCCATTAAAACGGCTCGATTCAGAAGGCCCCGTTATTGGCGTTCGTCCGCGACTAATGAAACGATTTTACTGGAAAATTCAAAACGGTCACCCGATCACGCACCTGGGCTAACAGCCCGACGAATCTTTGTATCCGAATATTACGATACCGCGTGATGAACAAAGCACGAACGAAATTCGGCTGCGATCGAATGTAGATGGCCTGTTCGAGTGGGCATTAAAGGAAAACGTATAATAATGATTTTGTCCGAAGCAGCCTTGCTTTCGCGAACATCTATGTACGATCAAAGCACCGATCGCAGTCGCTCATGATATGTATTAAGTGCGCTTTATTGAATTGATGAAGAAAACAAATAGCGCTAACGACGAACAAACTAGATAGCTTGGCTAAGGACACGGTTGTTTCGTACGTATTGAAAATTGATTTTTTTGCTTTTACATTGTAGATAATAACGCTTGAAAAAATTTGCCAATTAATTCTTTACTTGAATCACATGTAGACATCGGACAATTAATTTAATCAATTTCTCTACCGTTTGTTTTGCGGAGTCCAATTTGGAAAATAAGCGGTTGCTACTACGCGATGCAAATATAACCACGGAATAATTACGACGGTAATAAAGTTCGTTACTGTCATAATGTAACCCTAGCGATAATTATTTGAAATAATAATGGATAACGATGAGAACGAAAACGTATTACCTTTTTCTGCATAAAGCTCCATTCTAAATATTAAAATGTATTTTTTTATTTATATAACAAAAGGTCCAGTACGTCATAACACTTGTGTTTGAACCTTTGTGCAGATTTTTACTGAGTCCATACTCGACATAAAAACAATGGATTATTTATCACTCCCCCTAAATTTCAATTTTTATCAATCCGAGCAATTAAACTAACGTTGCAAGAGCAATATGTATACGATTCCTGAAAACGAAAGCTCGGTTTCAAAGAGTTCGAATTAAGGATAGTACCGATGCCACTTCTGTAATATCGCTACAATAAATAAAGGCCGTTTGCTCAAGAAAATTTGGACATAGATTGGACATAGAGGAAAAAACCCAAAGAACAGTAGAGTCGTAGAGGCAAGTCGCGAAAAGGTCGTACGTCACAAAAATCGCAGGGAGATTACAGATCAATTGTCAGTCACATTAATTTCCTATTAATTTCATATCAATCCTCCTGCTTTTTAATAACGCTGTATTAAACAACAATAAATACCACGCTTTTAATTCCCGGCTTTTTAACCACCAACCGTGATTTCTTTCACGCGAAAGGGCCGTTGGACGTGCACGATCCACCTCGCCCGTTGTTTTGCCACCCGCGCAATTCCGCTCGAGCTTCGTGCGTCTGGAATTTCTATCCGCGCGCCGAGCACCCCAGTGCCGATGTTAATACCGAAAGCTGAGCGTGGAGGGAATTTATACGCCGTGAGAGGTACACAAACCTGTTTCGAATCGACGGCCAAAAGAGATCTTGTATCGGGATTCATCGCCACCGCCCTGCTCCTCAGGAGCCGGCACCGCAGGCCTGATAAGCTTTCCTACTTTCCGTGTCAAGAAGTTTCAACGCCGCCGGCTTTCCATTGAATTTCAACGTACGAAGTCGTGTCACGAGGTGAAGCGAATTCAAACCCGGATGCATGTCGCCCCGTCAAATCGATATAGCCGCGATTCAAACTCGATTCTACCCCACGGCCAAACTCTGCCCCTTGCCTCTCCCCGACTCGCAACCTTCCTAATCCTGCCTCTCGCGCCCAAACTTTCGCATCTCGCGGGATTGCCACGTCGAGTTAAGCATTGAAGAAGAGCGCGCGATTAGAGCTCACCATGGAAGAATGGCGCAAGATTAGGCTAGTTTTCGTTGGGGGGAAATGGGTTTAAAGTAATTGGTTTTCGGTGCGATCGGGGGATTTTGCGAGCGTCACGAATACACCGTGAGCAGAAAAGCGATCGTAGAGGGGGAAAGTGAAGTTCGCGTGTTGACTGGAAAGAAGTGATTTTTGTCTATCTACGTGTATGTACGATGAATAATATAATAAGTGAAATCTGGTTAAAATGACGTGTTTATGAAAGGGAATAAAGTGTTGAACTTCTAAAAAGAACGGACGTTCGATACTCGTTGTGTAAGGAAATAATAGCGCGTGATTCCTCATTTTCTTAACACCAGATCGTTTAAATAGACTTTGTATCCGACCACAAATTTATGAAGCCACTGTTCCAATTTCTATTGTTACCTTTAAAGACAGCATTGACACCCTTTTCAAAGTGTACATATTCGATATCATCAGAAATCGTCAACATCGACGGAAAGGAGAATGCGAGAAGCCCGCTTTCAGCACTGCAAACAAGAAGACATGCGCTCATGACATCGATTCAGCGCGTGCTTGCATTTGCACCGCTGGCGAGATAACGTGAGAATTGAAATTTTGGTTGGCGAGTGCTTCGTGGAAGAGTAAGATTCGAGAGCTTTTACGTCGGAATGCCCTGCATTCTTTTCGAATATAACGAGAAGAAACGCACTCTCCGGATGGGCAAAAAAGGGGAAAAGCAATCTCGTTGGGAAATTTCGGAAGTTCGGACGAAGTTTGAGTCTGGTGAAATGCTAGACCGAATGGGCCAGTATTAATTCAACTTTAATAACGGCTTATGCACCTGCAATTTCCTGCCTGACGATCCTTCTTTTCTCGACCACTTCAATCTCATTCCATCTTTGTCAGGATTGAGGCTACGGTAGTGTATCGAATGAAAAGTAAAACCTTCGCGTGTAAAATTTGGGTCCACGATATAATCCATATTTGATGAATTTGGATCGGTTACTAAGCACATTACATTGTTAAAGCACAACGATGTATAGGCGATAACAACAAAAATTCAAAAGTTTTTGGATCGTGATTTGGATTGCGACTGCTTAATTCACGTGCTTACTTATAACAGAACTTTCTTATATAACCCTAGATTTTATGTGCAATTCGTATAATTACAATAAAGAGATCATTTATCAAAAGTACAAACCGGAATCACAGACTTACTTTCACAAATCACGATACCAATCCGATACCTCGTGCCTTAATAGTTATTCTTGGAACGTTGCGTCGGAAACAGAAATGTCCGCAGCTCGAGACGCAAATCGTTCTGGACTCCCAGGACCATTTCTCAAAATGTCAAAGAACTTTAAAGTCGAGCAGATGCTTAAAGTGCGATCGCGTATTTCAGAAACACCTTGCGTTATAAGGAGAGCAATCTCGGGACGCGATTTCTCCGAGACAATGACAAAAACAAATACCTCGAAGGCATACATTGCGAAGCGGGGGACAGAAGGCAGCGCGGAATGTGCATTGTCCAAGAATATCATTAAACGTGAAAGAGCTAATAGAACGCTGCACCGGTACATGGAAGGGATGCTCGTACCGGCGTTACACGGCTGATCCCATAACGTTTTTCACCATCAGGGAAATATTTATGATCTTGGCCGAGTCGTACGCCCGCGAAATATGCCACAACAAAAATTCACCACCGTAAATCCACCGAGATAGGATCTTTTTTACAAATGGTTACCCGCGTTTGACCACGATGCCGCATCCTTCGATCAACCGCACTAAAGTTGTCACGTTCATTCAAAACCTCATTAAAAATTATTCGTATTTTTTTTCTGACTGCTTTGACTGCAGACGGAAGAATTTTTAATTCTACGTACATCTGAATCGTATTAAACGAATTTTTTGATACACGAATCCTTTATCTGTACTTCGGAATCAAATTTCCCCCTTTGAGTTTCGACGGATAATACGTCTTTTGGGTCACAGAGAGAAACTAATGAAATCCTCGTAGCCGGCGTCCTTCACATTTTTTTTCGGTTTTTGTCGTTCACGGTGAAAGGCGGACATTCGGTAGAAATAATTTGAGATCACATTGGTGAAACGCGTTTCTCTATATGAACAAAAAGAAAAGTAACGTTTCGCTTACGGACCATCAAATTATTCACAGGGCATAAAAGGTGGTCCTTCGCGTCCGACGTGTCAATATCGTCTGCCGCCGCTGTGAGTCTCATAAAAAAAAGCACTAAAAGGAAAGGCGGGAAAACTTATAGAAGCGAATGCTTTAAGATCTTCATAAATCCACCCTATCCATTTCTCCTCTCACCAGCCGTTATATCTGCATACCAAAGACCAAACCGCTGGCCAATTGAAATGAAAATGCATAGATCTGGCACCCACCTTCGTGCAAAATATCGTTACTTTGCACGAAACAAAGCTTTAACCGCTCGCGATTTATGCGGACGAATGAACAAAGAACGTCGGTCAAGATAAAACGTATCAAGAATAGAGCGAAAATAACCGCAATGCAGATTATCATAAATTAATACATTTATACTTTAATTTTTACTTTAAGTCCTACGCTGCTTTCGATCCTATCCATGAATACTTGGAAATAAAAATACCATGGCAGAAATTCCAGGTCGCTTATTCCAATTTGTAAGTGATTCTGCTTTCCGAGAAACTTTTAAATTAGGCGCCTTAACATAAAAGAAAGGTCGTTTGTCTTGAGATTTACAGAGCCATGTGAATTATAAAGAAACTACAGTACTAATGCTGAATCTGCTCCTCTAGAATCCCCTATAATTCGCAGATGACGGATAGCGCTTTCTTTCGAGCGACTAAAACAGATATTCTTACTTATACTTGCTTACGTTCACTCTCTCGTGTATAATCGCAAAAAAATATCGCAGAAAACTCATAAATTTATTATAGCCGTAGATATGATTAATAGATTTATGATACGTGGAACCACTGAATCATGAAAAAGATATAGAAAAAGAACCAAGCAGTAATCTAGGATGCGAAATTCGTTTAAACATTTATGTTTGAATATTTATCTTATCTCAAACCCCCTTCTCTCGAGTGGACAATCAAAAACATATTTGTTCTAGAAAGTCCTATAGATATTTCTTATAGGGTGTCTTGCGAATATTTAACTTAAAGAATTCTCTGATTTGTTGCAGCAACGGCAGCGTGGCCAAGGCAGGAGCAACCCTGTCCAATAGCAGGAGACTTTTGCATGAACGGCGGTACCTGCTTATTTTTCGAGACCGTGGGTGAACCGGCATGCAGGTGAGCCTTTCAAAAATAACATCTGTACTCTATCCTCGCGCACTTCTCATCCGCGGATACTCTAGTTTCACCGTTTGTTTCTACCGAATAAGTTCTGCGAAAGTGTAATTAACTCTCACCGCCTGATATCCACTTCCATGCCGATACTTACTTCCGCGGTGGAGAACGAGATTAGAGGAGGAGCTTTCGCGAAATGTTTGTTGCCGATTTGTCGGATGTCGAGGACCAGAGATTGGCGGAAGCACGGGATCTACGGCTCTCTCTGCCGCCGATACCCTTAAACCTGCGTGTATCCGCTCACTCACACTTACCGCTCTCACTGCGCTTACTTTGGGCTTCCAGCCCTATATGCTACTCCTTCCAGCACAAACACGACCTCTTTCTCTCACTCTCTCTCTCCCTCCTCTCTTCTCTTCTCTTCCCTTTCTCTTTTTCCCTCCTTCTCTCCCTCGCGTACACAGGCTTCTCAGTGCCTTCTATTAAAGAGAGCATCGGCGCCGAGCTTTCATACCTCTTCAGCGTCCCTCTCTCTCTCTCCGTGGTTCGTTCTCGGTTTTCTCATCTTCTCGAATCCTCGACCACCTTCGCTTCCCTCCCCCCCCCCCTCTCACTCTCTCTCAGACTTTCGTTAATCAAACTGTTTGCTCGTAGCAGAAATTTGCCCCGTTATCCGCGTCTGCAATTTCAGGTATTTACTGCTTAGATCGCATATTCGGTGCTCTTCCAGCCCCCAAGGGCAGCGGCGGTCCAGTTAAGGGAAACCTGGCATCGGGAACCTTTCCCCCAGGAACAATTAGATTATTGAGAAAAATCTAAGGCGATGCCATGGACTAATGGCAAATAGGGAGAATGAGAGGTGGAAAGGAAACGATATCTGGAGAGAGAGAGAGAGCTAAAGATATTCTGCATTAAAGTGGCACCTTTAAAAAGTACGTCTTTGTTTTCCATTTGGACTTGACTAGTACGGATTATTTTTATCCTTCATTTCTCTTTCTCTCATGATTTCCTTTCCTCCTCCTTTCTCTCTCTCTCTCTTTCTCGTTGTAGCACGCAAACCCAGTTTTCGAGAGGCCAACTTTTGGCCGAACTGCGTTTCTTGCTTTGCGCCTACCGCTGTCAAATTGATGGGGAGGCTTTGCGCCGCAATTTCGACTTAATTATAAAAGTTCCGCGGAATATTTCTGGAAAAACGTTCGACTCCCTTTCGCGGTTATTCCTGCGAAGTTACGACTGCAATGGGCGCCAGTGCAGCGCTCGATCTTACTTAACCCACGTAACGAAAATAATGAGCCGGTCCCGTAGCGCATGGCTTGATCCAAGAAACGAATCACGATGAGTCGAATTAGTGACCCGAGAATTATAATCTCTATCCTAATATTTCTAGTACACAATCTGTTTCGCGTCAGTTTCCTCGTTTATTCGTATTTCTTAGTTACGTTTTAAGCAAAGTCGATCCATCACATTGTTCCAGCTGTAACCCAAAATACACGGTTGTTTGCCCGTGTTTCGGCAAAATATTATACGTTATTATTTTGCATCCTTCTGTATGTTTTATTTTCGAGACAATTATCAGATTACCGGTTTTTGGTTACACGTATTTTATCCAACAAAAGAGAGGCAGAAATTCGCATTCGCGTTTTTTGCCCGTTAAAGTTTTTACGTTATTTCGTGTTACGTTATTTTAGAACACAAAAAGCCTGTATTCGGAATACGAAATTGATTCGATAGCAATACGCAGATCAGCTGGCCGGCACCATAACCGTGATTCTTCGAAATACAGTATTTGACTCGTTAATATTTTACTCGTTAAACAAAATTACGTGGCGCGGAAACATAATCCATCGCGGCGCTCTTCTTTGTTCTCCACCAGACTGCATTATTTTAGCAACGAGAACGAGCTGAATCTCTAACATTATTAGCGTTACCCGACCGTTTTTTTAACGAACTAACAATTTGCACAATGAAAATAATATTCCCCCGTGCTAGGAAAATACTGCCATTTCCTACTTTATGAGCTTCATCGTGAAAATCAAAAAACGGTCCCCTATTTCCACTGGTAATAAAGTTTAACCTGAAAGGCAATTGTTCCCCCGACGTACGTATCCATCGCAAAAGTGCTTCAGTCGCTCATCGACCGTATTTGAACAAACTCGTGATAAACCAGGCGGCAAATAAAATTCTCCGCTATTAAAAAAAAAAACCATACCCATCAAGATAGAATTCCCTTTCATCCGAAACTAAATCATAAACGTTTAAATAAAAAAAAACAAGCATACCCCCGATTTTCCTAAAAACACCTCATCCAACCTACCCGCCTGCTTATCGATGACCAAGGCCCCCTATTTCCGAACGAAAATAAATTCCTCGAGCTCCGTTTAAACCAACACACGGGAACTCTCCTCAACGTAATCAAAGAAGTTTTACGCACAAACTAACGACATTTTCCACTTTCGTCCGCTACGTCGTTGGAAAAAAAAAAGAAGGAAAAAAGGAAAAAGGAAAAACCCTCCCCGAGAAATCCTTCTCGAGCGTTGCACTTTGACGTTGGCCAGGCGCTCGTTAAACAAATTTGGCGGGCGAGGCGATGCCGGTGATCCATGGGATAAAAGTGAGCTCCCAGGGGAAACGTGGCCAACGACGGAAACTGGGAAGTGAGGGCGAGAGGAAACGTTATGGCCTATGACCAGGGGTCGAACCAGCGCCGCTGCGCGGCCAGTAGACGAGGGTTTATTGGCTTTATCGAGGAATCAGGTCGTCCTGGGAGGTGCGCAGGTGAAGGAAAAGAGAGGAAAATAGAAATCCATGGGTGAAGAGGGGAAATGGAAGTGGAGATCGGGGATACTGCGTGGGGATTAGACCGTTCGCGTAGACTTATGTGCGCTGTAGGGACACTTCAAAATTTCAAACCTTTAGACGTGAGCCTCGAGTGCTTCGCTCGGTACGCAGAGGAGTGTGAGGATCGGATAACGGGCGATGACAGAATTATCTTGAGGATAGAGTCGTTAAAATTTAGTGCGTCCCCCCGTGCGGTCAGGACGCAACGTAGACGGGTCGAAATATAATTGAAAAACATATATGATATAAAGCCACTATGGGTCACTGGTAATCGTCGATCGGTTTCGCGTTTTTCTTGATTTGCTCACGACAACCGTAACTCCGCTGACAACCGTCGATATTAAGTTTACGAATTTTGTAGCAATTTGATCAACATCGTTCCCCTGGTGAATATTGTTTATGTTGTTTGATCATAGCGGAATATTTGTAAGTGAACTTAATAATTCAATGAAGAAAACTATATGTAACCCATTATACGCCAAAGCCAAGTACAAACCTAAATGATGCACCAATTAATTCATTTCCTACAGTAAGCTAATTAAAGAAAAAATACTTTTACTGAGTTTGTAATTTTTTTTGCAGTCAGTACAACGTTTAGTTACAACGATCAAAACCAAAAGTTTCGCTGCTTAGGTAGAAAAAAATAAAGATCAAGCGTCCCAAAAAAAACAGGACAATGGTAAATAATGGGTTAAAGACATCTTCGTGAGATTCGCAAACTTGAGTGTATCCGGAGGATTTTGGACTGTCGTTACGTGACGCACTTTGTACATACGTATTCCTGAGCGGACGATCTGGCTGGACGGCGTGAAAAAGAGTATTGCAAAAATCTTGGCCCACGGCCCGGGCGACGGTGCTTTGCGATGGATAAATCGAGGTAAAAAAGTAACGCCAGATGATACGGATCGTGCGGCTGATGGTCGAAAAACATTCCATTAGGTCCGATCGCAGCGCCTTCCTCCCCACCGTGAAAATATGCATCGAAACCCATAACGCGAAAGGTCGCACCCGAAACGAGGCGAAACGAAAAAGCTCCCCTTTCCTAACCGTCGATAACTCCATGAAATACGCACTCCCTCGAAGAGTGACTTGTCGGCTTTGCCCCAAATCTCTAGATTTATATCCGCTTCTTGCGAATCTCCCGTGCGCGAAACGTAAGTAAATTCACCGTTCACGCGAGAAAGGAAAGCTTGAGTCCTCAATACACAAGGATCCGAAGTGTTGAAGCAAATGTGTAGCTCTATGTATTATATGAAGGCATTTACGTGGGCAGAATCATCGTCTCTTTTTATGGTGAATTTTATTACGACCATCGAAAATGGATTAACTCGTTTTTTAAGCGTTTCTTTGTGTCGACTAGACAGATTTATCCCGATAGAAAGCTATAACAGTGACAGGTATGTCGATCGTGATAGTGAACTTTGTATTCCATTATCTTTGCTATGAGATAGCCAGATGTTCTTATATCTTTTGGGTTTGAAATTGTTCGATTCAATCGAGGATCTCGCACCTCTTTGTCGTTAAGACATGATCCTGTTAACAGATCAACCTTCGGAATGTCCCTTAGTATTTTTCGATATTAATATTAACACAGAATGCTGAAAACGATCCAATTACTAACCAATTGCACGGATATCATATTTATATTACTACACTACCTTCATTCAAGCATCGTCAATTTTTCCAATTCACAAATAATTCCACAAGTGACGATGAGAATTTTCCTTATAAAAGAAGAACAAAATTACGATAGCTATTTTCAATGTATACTCTTTTGAATGAAAGCGGAGTGGTGTATATATATAATGCTCGAATTTTTATGAGCTACAGGGAATAAGTCGTAGACTAAGCAGCCAGTGCGTACTGAGCAGTCGGTGCTAAAGATGAAACGGACAACCGGAAATCCACCATTCCTAGGCTACACCCAGCGTCCAATAGCGGTGCAATCGGCGAATGCAAACTTTTTCCTCGCCCCTCGCAACCCCCTGCTCGTAAATCTCGTTCCTCAAGGCGACTACCGTCCCTCGCCCACCTGCACAGCCCTCGACTCGTTTGTTTCCGTTAGCCAGGGCCCCCGGACTTGTTAACTTTACGTTCTTACCACTTACGGCTAAATTGCCGTATAAAATATGAGCCGTGACGATGCCGTGCAACGGCAAGGCAGGCGGTGAAAGATGAGAGCCTGGCAGCGATTGGCTCTATTTTCGAGTTGTCGCGGAGAACCTTCGTTCGCCGAGTGACCAAGAAATTAACGAACCTAACTGTTCGAGTGCTATGCACCGACATTGCGCCGCATTCTTGTCGCGTTGAACAAAGTTTTTAGTCTCTTTATTTACTCTTCATACCAGAGAACAGCGGAAAATAATAGTTTAAATTATTTTCCATTGCCTTGGATAATAATCCAACCCCTCTAAGTAGTCTAATCCATTCATAAGCCGCCTGCACCAAGGAAGTTCGTTGGAGTTGCCATAGGGGGTCCTTGGTGCACGAGGATTTACCCTCGCTACTGCCATACTGATTATCGCATTAACTCTAGCGAATCGCAGTGTGTTCACAAAAAATTGGCTCAAGCCAGTTTCATAGAAAGAACCCATGCGCCTAATATTTACTCCTTCAAGCACTCAAAAAATGAAGCCTCTACATCCCACGATGATTTAGCAATTACAAATCAGCTATCGCTTCTCTCCCGATTCATAGATTATTATAAATCAAAAGACGAACGATTCATCGTTCACAATCCACTTCATTCATCCCCCTTCAAGAACACGAGATCACCCACGATTTAAATTAACGATCACCCACGATTTATTTAACATTAAAGCACGACCAGGGTATCAAAGTCTAAAAGAAACGCCGGGTTAAGATCGACATTCCGCCCTTTTCATAGCCACGTCCCTCGAGCCAACGAGCCTCCGCATAACCCTGGCCCACATACGCCTCCCTGGTTGCGTCCGGAGACAGTGTCGGGGCCATTCGTACGCGCAAAAAGTCCCGCACAAAGCGTCCGGTGCAGTTGCACCGGCCGTCGAGGAGGAGGCGTCGCCGTGTTCCCCGGCAGAAGGCGGATGCGAGCTCTTCCTTTTAGACGCTCATTATTTTAACGGGAAACGGGAAGCTTTTACATGGAAATGTAGCGGCGCCCTGCCGCCATGATGAAGCCTCGCGCCGCAGCTGCGACGTGGACGAGATGGAGGGCCGACGCCTCCGATACGAAGGCGTTCTTTTGCAGAAACGCTAACGGGGCGGTTTATAACGCGTCCCATGGCCGTTTGTCGACCGCCTCGTGGCGCGCTCCTGGAAATTCTTCAAGAACCGCCGGACATCGGTAAAACTGTGGGCGCGCGCGTCGAAAGCAGCCGTGAATCTCGGGCTTGAGCTCATTCAGAATTATTATTGCGCTTATTCAGCTTGAGTACAGGTACATCGTGAGAATTTGAGCTGAGAAGCGCGAATAAACTTTGTGACGTTGTAGATAGTGACGAGGAATATTGCTAAGAGTAATTGGTCGAGGTACTTCAACGCTTATTTACGCAACTAAACACGCGATATGATTAAATATTTATTTATACGTTTCATTGATACGTGAATATGAAAGAAGTAAAGGTACTTATTGAGAGTTAGTACGAAGCTGTGCATCAGTCAGGATCGATAAAATAGCGGTGTGTGAAGAAAGGGCAAAAATGACGAGCTTGCTTATTGAGAATCGTTACCGTGTGAGAGATTTAAAAAGGAGGAGGAGGAGAGAGAGGAGTCACGCGCTGCACCATCACGGAAGTCACTTTTAAAGCGCCAGCCCTTTCTGCATTCCCGGAAGAAAAGTTTTGCAAAGGCGACCCACGTTCTGCCTTCTGCTATACGAGAATACTTTCTCGCACGGCGGAGACCTCGAAAACCGCAAAATGCCCGGTTGAATACGTTTCTACCACATGGACGCTTTGCCCGGACAATACGAGCGTCCGCCGCAGGGTGCGCTATCATATTTTAAACCCTGGACGCATATGCCTGCGTTCTTGGTCATTTCTGCTCGAAGTAAATAATTTTCTCCCAATTTCTACCTTATAAACCCATCGTACAATTCGAATACTCGATAATCGTAGTATAAGTAGCACATCGCGTGAGATTCACCATACTGGACCAACTATCAGATAGTATTTTCCACCCAACTACCCATCCTTATTATATATATATATAACCCGAGAATACATGAAAGAATACACGACTTACGCAATAAACGCACTACTCTCAATTTGTAAATCAAGGAGAATAAGTATTAACTGGACAGACATGCATACTTTTCTTGCACAAAAATGAACGAGCTTCGACTTTCCGGCGTGTTTGACGATAATTGACTGTATACTAAAAATGAACCATACATCGTACTTATACCACCACTGATCCTTCATCTGTCGAAAAAACTGGAAAACCAGGCACCTTTTTTCGACATATGCTTCTAAAGAACAATTTGTAGAGAAAAAACAGTGATAATTCGGGATGAAAAGGAGCTACTGGGCTCCGGACCAGGGTACGGAGGTGCGCGATTCAATTTTCCTGCATCAACCCGAAAACCGCTACCTTATTGTCTCTACATAAACGCGGGGTGTAGACTAAATTCAACGTGTCGCCCGCAGACGGTTTGCTGGAGAGGCGATAAGACTTCGCGAGACGGCTTTCCGCGAATGCACGCCACGTTCCACCGACGTAGCTTACCAGTACCTACGTCGACTTTCCAGCCCGAATCGTCTGAAAAGCTACCAAGTCTGGATACAGTTGGCACGACGACTGCCTTCCGTTTGACGCACGACCCGTGCTTGCCATCTGACCGATAATCAAGCGATATCGCGCAGTCCTGCGTGAACCGTTCGCGGACCAAAGCAATTAACACCACGGTTAGAAGCTTTTTGAATTTGAATGCCAAAGCATTTGATCGATGCTTAACTTGTTGTATTTAGAATAACGTTAAAAAGGCTTGTGACCTCTAAACGAGAAAGAAAATTTTGTATAGCCCTTGGACGATGAAAGATTTTCTTCCACAGTGAATGATATTAAGATAATGACATTAAGCTAACTGGATATTTTGTGAAGTTACGCGGTTTAAATATTCTGGGAGATACAAATGTAATCGTTGTCACCATTTCACGAGCAAAGTAAGATAATCTCATTATATCTGTCATATCACGCTTGCGAAATCGTTCAACTTCGAATTTCACAAAACGTCCCATGACTTATGAACAGAAATGTACCTTTAAAAGAGTTTCTCACCTCTAAAAAAGACAAGATAGTGGAAAGTGTGGTTCACGTGGAATAAAAGAAAATAGAATTTGGCATAGAACGTGCGATGGAAGAAAGGTAGAGGATATTGGAAGAACCACTCCACTTACACCACTGTAATTCCGGTTGGCGTCTCATTGTAATCGACTAAATTTAGTGTGCCACCGGGCTTTCAAGGGAAGCTATGAGACCGCGCATTCCACGAGGCTGCTTTCCGCGAATGTACTCCCACGTTTTCCCTTCGTAGCTCGCACCCACCTCGAGGGAATGGTTTCTCGTCAGGATCGCTTGGAAAACCACGAAACGCGGCTTCGGTCGGGGCGACGACGACGACGATAGAGAAGGACAGTATGGAAGGCGGCGTTTAACGTCTGAAACCATGCCTATTCCTAGTAGCGCATTCGCGTTGTAATCGAGTAGTTGCGAGTGGTTCGGTATGGCGACGCAATAGCCGCCAACAGCCGCTTTCAACCCCTATTTACAATGCAACCGCTCCTGTAATTTAACGGAGAAACGCTACGGGCCGATAAACGTGCGCGTATCGCCTTGGTGCCTCCTAACAAATACGCACACGTAGGCGCACGAACGTTTGAGAGCGCGCGTAGGACGCGTTAATTACTGAAATATTAGCGTCTCACGATGCGTTTTCGCGATGCATAATGCTGGAGAAACAGAAAAAGTGCTTCCTAAACATTTTTTTTTTAATTAATTTTCGGCACGACTGCTAATCTGACCAATACTATTGTTTAAGGCTACTGACTTAAATACTGGATAATAAAGTCTGGCCTAGTATCTATTGTTTAAGGTGGGTTATAAAGTACCAAAGCTACAGATACGTATCACATGAAAAAACGATTAGTGATGGGCGAGATTCGAACCCTGGTCTCCCGCGTGACAGTCCGAGCTTCTACCCACTACACCACCGTAGCTCTTACCTCTTAACTTCCTCGACAAGCCAATAATTACACGTGAGACGTATAATAATGATTAATAATAATAAGAATAATGATATAATAATGAGACGTCGAGACGTATAATAATTCGTACTTATGACGATCCCTCCAGCTGGACGAGGAAGATCGCTAAATCCGCTTCCGCAAATCTCGGATCAAAAGGACCTTCTTTGTCGCCCTCCACGCGCAGAAACTCCGTTCTTCGATACGAGTAACGGAGGAGTGGAAGAAGGTTAATCATTCGACGAGCGACGGCGGCCGTAAACGTTTTACGCGTGATATCGCCATCCGCGCCTAATTGCACTTTACGAACTTTCTATGCGCACGCCATTACGACGTACGATTCCAACATAGGCCCTGCGCGGTCGACGGGCTATGCAATCGGGCCGGCGCATAAACTTACCAGCTGATTAAGGGCCGCGGTTCGACGTAGAGAATGCCAGGGCGAGCCTTATCGATACGGCCGCACCGTCGCCATAAATATCGCCCCCGGCGTTACAAGTCTGGCCGCTATAAAAACGCGGAAAACACGCTTCCTCGCCTGGAAATCGAGATTCCGTGGCCCCGCCGGGCATAAATCTGCCTTATGTCGCGGGCGTAAAAAAGGGAGAGAGGGGGGGGGGAGTACAGGCCGGCGATAAAACGTTGGATTTATCGTCCCTGGAAGCGCGGATGGATCCGCGAGAATTCGGCGGCTATCGGCGGGAGCGAAGGAGGCCAGCGGCTCCTTGGGCAGCGAGCACCTTCAAAGGGCATCGTCGGCCACGAGGGCGGCCCGAAATGGCCGCGCACAAAGGAGGGGGGCCCCGGAGTTCTTTGTGCCTCTCCGAGGACGAACCTCGTTAGACGTGAATCGAGTCCCTCGTGAAAACTTAACCGGTCGGCGGTCGTTTCCGGGGAACTCGGCGCAACCTAATAATTCATCCCGGGGGCCGCGCGCACCCGCCGCCAGGAGACTCTTTTCAATCTTTGCGCCGTATCCACCCCGGCCCAGGTTCGGCGGTGCTCAGTCAGAGGCGGCCCACGAGCGCCGTGTGCCGAGGCGGTGCGAAGAGGTCGGTGCGCGGCTTATGAATGGGCAATTAATCCGGGAAAACCGGCGGCGCGACGTCGAGCCGTTGCGCCGCTAAGCCACCCAAAATCCACCCGCTGGGCGCCACACTGTATTATTCAAAGAGTGCCGCTTTACTCGGATAATGATTTATTTAGCCTGGCTCGTGCGCGGGCAAATATGCGTAAGCTACGCGCTGGATTTTCCTCTCTACGCCGGGGATACCACGGATTATATCTTCCCGGTCTCGTAATGGGATTACCCGCCATTGACCGTGCTCTCCTAACTTACCCTCCCGCCGCCTTTGTGCCCTTTGAGCCCCTGGCGTGTCCACGGGCGCAGTTTGGGATTTTGGCCGCGCCGGGTTCAGAAGTATGCTCCCGGCCAGAGTCATTAGCACCGTGTCGCGGTAAACGCGCACGGAGCCCCGTTGTTTGTGAAGCGCCGTGGCATTGTAAGGGGGCCCGGCTAGCTCCAAAGGTGGCGACCGACGAGTATCACCTCCCCCTGATGTAAGTCTGTCGGCACTGCTTGGCTACCCTGTGCGTGTTCCTCGAACATCGACGGAGAAGCGATGCGCGCAGCTCTGATGATTTGGCGAACGATGGCTCGAATTTCCACGCGGAAGAACGGAGGTCTGAATTCCTCTCCGTCACCTTCTGATCATTTCTAAGGTGATACTGTAAATCTGGTGGTTCCAAAAAGTCAACTTGAACCATTGAGATCTTGTGATAATCATTAGTCACAAGATTGTATTGCTGGATATAAATATGTATTATTCCTACTGAATATTGCACGCGGAATAGGTTGTAGCCCATGTTATAATAAAGAAGACGCATACGAATAGACGAATACACGTATAAAGAACACGAATAGACGTACATGGATAGATATTTAAATATTATTTCTTCCGCAAGTCCGAACGTACTTAAATACGACGCGAGTGGGTTAAACACGGTAGAGCGAGATAACCTTAGAAATCGGCGATAAATATCAACCGCGAACGATACAAATTTGTAGCAAGACATTGCAACTCACAACGATCCCCGACTTTCGCCCGAGCATTAATAAGAGAGCTTTTATACGAAGACATTTATATTTCCATGGTTGACAGTGGAGGAAAGTGATATACGTGTCTCGAAAATGCGAGCCAACAGTATCCCTTTGTGGAGTGCAAACTCGCTTGGAATAGTATACCACTTCGGTTAACCGAGGCTCGCGTCTCCGGCCCATCTCGCATATCCAAACTAAGAGGATATCCCGAATTTCTAAATATCCAAACAACGTGCAAACTCGCGGCGTATAATCAAATCATCATCTCCATATTCATAGCGGCTAAAGCAGACTTCGTCTATATGTGCCTCCAAATAGCTCCCCCTTAATCGCGCCTACACTGTAATATTTACTTACGAAATCGCCGCATCTACGCGACGCGCGATATTCGCCTCGTTTGCGCCACGATATTGTCCTTTGGCACGAAATACTCCGGGCGATTTCCCTCCACGGGGAAGAGGAAGAGCCTGGGCCTCTTCCGCAAAATCGTCGCCATCCCGGGAGAGAAGTGTGCACGGAGCTCGTCGCGGAAGTGGAACCAATACCGACACCCGTTTTGACACGTAAAACTCCGGCGAATCGGCCTTCGTGTTTCGAAAGGCGCGCGAAGGGGTCGACGAAAATATACGTCGCGGGGCGAGGCGGATTGAGGAGAAAGGGGCGTCCGTAAGTCTCACGCCTACGGAGGACCCAGCGAAGGGGGAGAAGTTACGCCCCTGTCTGAACTTGTCTCCCAGCCGAGACAAAATAAACCCTCTCGCCCTCCCCCCTCCTCCTCCTCCTCCCTCGCCCCTGGCCTTGTCCCTTTTTCCTCTTCCCTGCGAAATCTTTCTCGCGGCTGCTTTTTCCGGCCGGTCGGGCACGACGTGGCAGTACCGTTCACGGTGTCAAAACTAGTTCGAGGATTTGCCCCCTTTTCGCCTGCAGTGGGCGCGCGAATAAAGTATCTTGTCCGCTTCGATGACAACGCGTCCGAAATGTCTCTCCAACCTGTACGGCCGAATATTAAAGCGGCCCGCCTCTCCCGCCAGCCGAGGAATTCCGAGACGTCAGAATCACGGATAACCGAATTCCCGGGAAATAAACGTAGGAACAAACAGGGCGCGTCGCTTGCTGAAATAACACGTCGCTCATCCGCTTCTAACCCCCCCCCCTCCCCCTCCGCGCTTGCCTTCCACCCTTTTTTGATACTACGAGAGAATAGAATATTTCTGCGTGCGGTCCGAGTGGGTATTTTTTCAAAGGCTGGTTTTGTTAGATTTCCCCGAATATTTTCCCGATACACCGACGAGAGACACTCGTGCGTGACCGCGCGAGACTGCGATTTTTTATCGGAGAAGGGGCGAATCAAACGCCTCGGCGCGTTTCGTGAGCTCTCGATGCTAACGGGGAGAAATATTGGCGTGAATTTCTCGGTTCGATCTTGACGATGCTCGAAAGAATTATGATCATCGTGCAAAGGCAGGAATCTAACTTTGTACCGTTTGTTTATTTATACCCTTAGCCTACTTTGTTCGCGTGGAGAAACTGGAAATTTGATGTCATTATTTAATTTCTCGCTATAGCTTATGATTTTCATAGTTAACGGGATATCCTTACAATCGGATTTAAAGTCTCGGGCTTGAAATATCAATAATCACGCCCAACGATTTAAAACCCCGCTTCACCAATGACCAATCGCATAAATCTGGCACCAGGCTTTAAAGCCAGCTATCCAGCATACGATGTATTACCCTAAATCTGTATGTTTATAAAAGCCAGGGGAAAAAATCAAAGAGATCCCTCGCCGATTCAGCTTTCCGCGCTAAATACTAAACGACCTTAGGCTGAGAAGGCTTCGGAGCAGAAGATTTAAAACGAGCTTCGGGGCAATGTCCCGCGAGACGGCTGAGGTCGATCGAATTCGCAATAACCACCGTATTGGGGGCACCGAGTGGGAAACGTTACGTTCCTGTTGCGATACGTGTCTTCGCGAAGACAAAATAAAGCTCGCGCCACTTCCCTTACCTCCCGCTTCGTGGCCCCCACAAAAGCCCGAGCGGAGCTTTTTTTTCTCGCGACGCACAAGCACGGCAGACAAGACGGTACCGTGGCTCCGGCTAGCCAAAACATTCGAGACTTGATCGCGTGCCAAAAATCTCATCGCACCGCCAAATAGATACACCTGGCCGGCGTAAGCACTCGAGGATGCGAGAGCCGTGAAAAGAAGAGATTGTTCTCCTGTCCGGCGGCCCTCTTTTTACAGCTGCCTGCCCGACAAACCGTGCTGCACATCGAGGATGGAAAAAAATAATACTCGCGCAGGAAAAGGAAAGAGTGAAGAATACACAGAAGCTGCGATAAACTCGATCGTAAAATTCCGTCCAAACACCGGTACACGAATCTCAAGATCGCATCAGCGCTAATTGTTTAGTGTCAAAAGACGAGGGGGACACGAATTGAGATCAAAGTAATCCACAACGCGTTCTAAAGGAATCAAATGGCTCACTGCAGATAGCAAGTATCCCCTTCAAACGTTAACGAATGCTCCCCCTTCATTTGCCAAAAGAGAATTAGGCCAATTTTCAAACTTGTCGGACCAAAAGCTCGATGCCCGTATGATCGTATGTCGCAGCATTACAGATGTAGGCACAAAGCGAGGAATAAAAATAATTCGTTGTAAATTAAGTGTTAAGATTTCCAGCGTCGAGTTAGGATTGTTGTCTCGCTTATCGGAGACCATTTGGGATGTACCTGGAAATATCGAGGCGCATGACACTGGTATTAATCTCCCGCGTCTTTCCACGTCACGTTCCCGCAAATTTCTCCGCGGTGGGTAATGGAAACTATTTAATAACCCCGGTACACCGTCCCACCTGCGTTTCGACGGAACTTAATATTCCATCCTGCCGTTGGATAATTTTGTTGAGGGCATCGCAGGCTTACCTACACCCTCGCGTGCGCTCACGTCCAACCACCTACGGCTTGTCCGCAAATATTTGCCACGCCGGCTTTCATATCACGCATACGACATACGCGGACATCCTTAAAGCCCGGAACGAGCTCATTTCGCGGCCAATGCTTAACAAGCTTTTTCTCGTTACTTTACGCAAACCTGACAATTTTCGCGAACGCCCATCCACGGACGAAGCCACTCAGGAGCGTCGCGCGAGTCGCGCTGGTGGAGGGGGAAAAAAAAGAGAAGGCCTGGAGGAGACGCTTCCTGAAATTTAATAAACTGCATAGCGACGATGCCGGGCAGTCGTCGGCGCCTATCGCGGGATTCCTCGGCGCGAAATTACGAAAAAGGAGAAAATCCACCGGTTTCGACGCCTCTTTCATCGAATGAAGACTGCCTGCGCTTTTTACCCGATGAAAGCAAAAAGGGGGAGAGGTACGCGTAATTCGTTTGTGCGAAACTTGAAATATCGGCGCGAGAATTATGCGAGATTTGCCTCCTTTATTCGATGAGAGCTGAAAGCCTCCTCGCAACGAGGCAGTGCGCGCAGAAGGATTAGAGCATCTTTCCCGGATATTCCGATCGCTTAAAAATCCCCAGTGGCTTCCAGGAACTGGGAGTGCTTAGGCGCTTACATAATTCGACATCCAGCTACCGTGTCGTACGGTGGAGCTCGAGGGGCGAGATACGAAAAGGAAGCTTTTAAAATCCAGGAGGTGTAAATCTACCTTTAGTACCCGGTCTTTCGGGACATAAATCAAGTGCGAAGAAAGCGATCGCACGAGATAATCCGGGGGATTAGCAACGTTCGGTCAGTGCTCGTATTTTCCTGTCTTAACAAAGGGAAGTGGAGCCGGCAATGCTCCTGGAGCTTAATACCGAGCGCAGGTTCCACCCTTTTTTCGAGATTTCGCTTCAGGGAGTACATACTGCATTCTTCCTCCGTGCCGAGAATCTTTTCGGGAAGTTGACACAGGGAGCGAGATAGGCGCGGAATATACCAGCCCGGTTAAATCTCGAAGTTTCGCGAGACGCGTAAAATATTGTTGCATGCTTTACATGCTGCAAAGTGCAGGCCAGTATTTACCCGGAGGATGGTTGAGCAATTTTTCGAAAATATATTCGAATAACCGGGAAGTTCTTCCTCGTCTCACGCGATGCTTTATTATATCATAAACATCCCAGACGGAATAGCTTCCTTGAGTTTTCAAGATAAAGTTTCGCATGAAGAACGATGATGTCCTCCCATTTACTGACTGTTAAGCGCAAATTATTATTGCACGACAAGTTTGATTCTTTACGCGTAAATTCTGGACTGTTTCAAAGTATCATGTTCAAAAATCCTAGTTCTTTTCCTAGTACTTTTTTTTACATGCAGCATGCAGCGTTCATCGAGAGAAGAAGCGTCGCAAGGATGTATTCTCGCGGAGCTCAAAACAGATCTCGCGCAACGATAATCGAGTACTGGTTCCTTGGAGAAAATACCACCAGATAACGTTCGTGCACCTTTTGCGGCTCTTCTCATACAAAACTCCGGGTGCGTGAGACACGCGGATGGTTTTATTTTTATCCCATATCGCCGGTGGGCGTAGCGTTTTATTGGTTAATTACTTAGCGGGTCGTGTACCGCGATTGCGATAGGACGTCACGGAAAACCTCGATGAAACTCGTAAAAAGGGAAATAGACACTGCAGGGAGATACGTCGCCTAAACGAGAACGATAAAAGCGTATCGCGTCCAGCGGCTCGCGTCTAAATAAAATTACATCGGCCCCCGGAAATAAAACAAAATCGCGAGCCAGCCCGTGGCGAACAATAAATTCAATTCAATTATGAAACGAAAGCGCAGCCGATTGGGACCGATAAAAAATCTCATCGAATCGAGCCTCGCGATATATCGTTCGTTCAACCCTTTCGATTATACGTCTTTCGCCTCGTACAGCTCTTTGAAAATCAAGAATATAACTTAGTCGAAAGTAAATTTCGCGCCGATATAACTAGTGCAATTCGCAATGGCGGCCGACTCGTGGCACATTTTTCTTCTACATCGCAACAGTGTCGCACCGCGGATAAACAAAAGGACCGGAGGAGCGGGAATAAATTTTGTAAATCGACGTGGAGCAAGGCGAAGCCGAGTGAGGAACGGGCCAGTCGAAGTAGAAACGGACGTTTCGATACGGCCGGGAATGGCTTTGGAGCCTCGTACGAGCCTGCGGACGCGTATATATTAACCTATTCCGTGAAGCACGCTCTGTCGCACGAGAAATAATATAAAAACAATAACGTCAAAGCAAATAAGTGTAAAAAACATTTCAAACTCTCATAAACATTGAAAAATATTTATACCATTTTCCCGATTAAATCGTGGCCGAGCTTTGATCGAGCAAAAACCGTCATTTCACGCAAAACAATTTAATATTTCTGCTGATTCCGATACGTTATTTATGGTAGAATTACGGCCGAATATTGGCGTTACGCGAACGGCCGCCAGGGAAAAGAGCGGTGGAAACAGAAGGGTAAAAATCCGATGAACCTAATAAAAACGATAAATATGGCATCCCATTAGCCAACCACGTTATTCGTTGCGTAAAACGATCTTTTTCCATTTCATTTCGCCTAAACATATCCGTAAAACATTATAACCGTACTTTGCCATCGTAATGCGAGATCGAAATTCCTCTTAACCGTTTGAGTGCCAAGTAGTGCAATCGTGCTCTTCCATTTCAAGAGTGAAAAGCGCCAGAAGCGAGACGGCGCCTTACGCGTTTATCGAGATACCCTGTACTCGCTTCGAGAGATTTCAACAATTTGCTAAAGTCACTTGCTCCATTGTACAGTTGTATTATTACACAAGATTATAAAAGAAATGCCCTTGACGGGTTTAGTTAATAGATTAGATAAAATTTAGATATTAGATAAAATAGCCCTTGACGGGTTTAGTTAATATCGTTTAATTGCCATCGACAATAAAACAATTAGCCAAACATGATTTGGGTTACTCGTTGTTTGAAAATTTCTGGTACGATGAGCAAAACAAATTAATGCCGAACGAGAATCTGTAACGCGTTTTACTCTAATTTTAAGAAATGCGTGCTCTTTTGCATACACAACGCGTTATTTGCCTTTAACTTTCACCACGACAATCGTATATTATTCCACGTTTATTTTTGGACGGTTTATAGTTTTAAATATCACCCGTGTAACTTGTGAAACGCACGATTGCCAACGTCTCCCCCTGCGGCCACTGCAAATCGCGAGAGATTCGAGACAATTATTGTTTCCCGCCTCGCGTCCTCCGGCAAATCGATCAGATCTCTTTCCAATGTGCTTTAAATTTATAGCGCGTGCATAATTCATGGCCGCGGAAATTTGATGGTCAGACCAAATCGCTGTAAATACAGAGTGACGTGTTGCCACGAATGATATAATACACCGGTAGGTTGTTTGCGATAATTCAATTGCAGGCGCAATAGTCTTAATGTTTACGTCCCTGTAACATCTGCGAGACGTATTAATCAACAGAGCCATTACTCAGCGTGGCAACGTGTAGAACGCGCGAACAATCCGGGACGATTCACCTTAATTAATTAAGTTGCCACCGGCCTCAAGCTTCTAACGCGCCGCAGGATAGCCCTTTCCTTTGATTTTCTACGATTTATTCATTTGGCCCTTTTAATTTACCAATCGACTTTTCACATTAACACTTCCTAATGTGTCAACGATTATCTTTCATGACGGAACTACGGACCGCTGTTTCAACATATCTGGATGTATCACAAATCTCAATGAGAGGAGAAGGGCGCAAAGAGGAGAAGCAATGAAATTTATATAAAGGTTCGCGTATCACGGTAAAATGATGAAAATTCTACGGAAATACATCCTGACAAATAAAAAGATTTTCCTTTCGTTGGAAAAATAACTTTTTTTCCCATTCGTTTTTGTTTATCTTCGGTTTCGCTGTTTCCCACTGACCCATTAATTTCAACAAAGCCAAATGAAACATAGACGTACGTATTTTCCAAATGTTATTTTTTATTATCATGCAACTGTACGCCAAAATTGCGCTAGGAAAAAAAAAAGGAAAAAAACAGTTCGCAAAGTGTAATCGTGGTGGAAATTCTCCATAGAGAGTTTAACGTGGATCCACTCCTTGTGTTTTACTGCGAGGGATCCGCGGAATCGCAGCCTCCAGAAGAGGCATTGGCCGGCCACCAAAATATAGTTCCCCGGGGCTATTAGTTACGGACCCTTTCCGGCAGCGCAGCAAATAATCGTTCTCATTATCCGGAAACCGTTCTCCACGGAAGAAAACTTTTTCTAGATCCGATTATTGCCCACAGTATCGGTATACAACGCAGTCTGGAACCTGCCAGGAAAATCCTGGTTAGTACTTATTTTCCTTCCCCGACATAATACTCCTATTCTTCTTGCTCCATGAATTGTATTATAATAAAAATAAACTCGTCGTCTTGACGAGCGATAATCCTCGACAATCATTTTCTTTCTGTGCAAAGCACGCAGCAGCTTTCGAAAGGAATGCCGCGGAAACGATATATCCGCGCGGATCTTACGACGAGACGCAAAGTTATTCAAGTACTGTTCCTTCGAGAGAATTTCTGCGCATAACGTTCGCGCATCTGTTCCAGTTGTTTGTTAACAAAGTTCTTTATTCCTGTAACGAGTTTTACTTCGATCCCACATCGTCGTTTTATCGCTTAATTACCCAGCAACCATGCTCTACGGAAGGAAACTTTTCCTCGATCCGATCGTTGCCCGGAGTATCGGTGGACAACGCGGTCCTGGGGCGAAGCAGGACGAATAAGACTGGCGGATAAGCGCGCGAGGTAGGAAAAGTTAGTTTCCCTGACATATGTGGCCAACGCACGTAGCGAGGAAAGTTCAGGCCGGAGTAACGGCGGGGATTCAGCCCGCGTGACACTTCCACCCCCCCTAACTATTCCCGAGCGACGCTTAAGGAAATAGAGCTGTCCAGCGCAAGCACATCCTGCCGCGATATGCCAATAGACGGTAATCGTCACAAAAATCCTCCCTGCCTGTCGATCCACGACGCTTTCATCGTGCAGAACGTGCCGCGAATAATTGACCGGTGGCCACCTTCTCCTCCATCCCCCTGCAGGCTGCTTTGTGAGTCGCGGTGCTTTCTTCCTCGGGGCAGTCAACTAGAAGGACATGTTCAGACGGAGATGAGGGGTGAAATTTTAACGCGAATCCTCCACGTGGAAGGTTGAATCTCAGTCTACTGTAACTCCTGAAATTCAGTTGCACGCATCAACCGAAAGGACCGTTTGGAGGAGTATAATAAATCAAAGGCGATGAATATCCGGTTAATATCCTCGGAATATTAACCTCGTATTTCCATCCCACGGAGAAAGACGATAAGACGCTTGCTTAATCTGAGAAAAATAGGGTGAAAATCGGAAGTCCGTAGAAACTCCCTCGAAGTGTTCTGCGTTCATGGAGAAATGAGAGAAAACCTGGTCGAATTATTCGACGCACCGTCCCAATCAAATCAAAGTGCTTTCCCGTGTAATGCTCCGCGGATGCCGGTTTTTGGACGCGGATTTCCGCCCGGCCCGGATCGATTTGGGATAATTGAATCGGGTAATCGTCCTGGCTGCGCCAGGCGCCGATCGATTATTCCTCACGAGTCAAAGACGTTTAATGGAAAATCGCGTACGCCGGGAGGCGGCACCGTAAATTCATTTGGACGTACATAATCCCGTAACGCGCTGCGACTCGAGGAAATTCGGGCATTTAACTTAATTAAATGTTCCTCTAATTAATTAAGGAAAGATCGGGCTCTTTAGCTTCGACAACTGCGCGCTCTCCCTCCCACAGTGTCCTAAGGACGGCCTCGGCGCCGATCGTAAGCCAGGGGAGCCGTAAAATTTTCACCTTTCCCCCCACTCCTCTCTCTCTCTCCCCCATCTCTCTCCCTATTCGCCCTCCCGCGAAACGGTTTTATGTTTCCCCTCGGGTACTTTTATTTCCCGTACACAAACGGAATTTTTGCCCCATCGCTCTTATCGAGAGCTTGCATGCAAAGTTGGCCGGAACTCCTTGCATCGCTTTGATGCTGCGAAACAAGTTACCCGCATCCACGGCCGGCTCGTCCTTTTTGACAAAGCGGCGCCGATCAGCCGTGCAATTTCCGTACATTTGTCCGCGAATAAACGATATTTACCCGCAAACGGGCTTTCCGATCGATCGGGCAACGATCGACGTTGCGGACGAGGGAGTGACTGGCTAACGAGCCAGACGGTATTCGGGAATGAGCTTTTCCGCGGAATCCGCCCGTAAGCTTTCCTCGATCATTTTTTTAATGGAACGCTGAAGGGCTGACCGTGGTTTTGAAGCATCGCGCGAGGTAATGGGTGAAATACGAGTGGTCTGTGGGGAGATTCGATTATAATAATGCCAAAGGAATAAGCGCGATGTTCATAATTAAAATGTGGGTAATACCAATGGAGCATATATCCGCGGAAGCATATGGAAGCGATGATATGTATACCAGGTAGGGACTGTGATGGGGGAGAGAAAGAGAGAAGAGGTGGATATGGATAAAATCGCATTTTCAGATTTATGCGTAGGTTTAAAAGCAGCCGATGCATCGGATTCCTGGTTCTCAAAATATTTTATTCGTAACTTTGTCGATTGATAATCCACGATCAGTGGAGAATTACTATGTATGTCTTAATATGATTTTTAAAGCATTTTATATTGGATATGTGTAAAAGTAGTTACCGTCAACTATGACGATCATCAAAGTATATTTACCTTATAAATGACCAAAATCTTCCACGAGATGAGATAGAGATCATTAAGGCGTTACGAGCTTTTGTGGCTGAACATAAAAGAATCTAAGATCGAATCAATTTCACACGGTTCTTATCCTTGCTATGCATGTCACTAAGAAATATAACACTGCTAAAGGCAATAGCTCTTTCTTGCTTGCACAAACCTACCAAAGTTCTTTTTACCGCGTAATTCCCTCATTAGCGAGAAACGTATTTCTCACGACATTCCGTCGGAGTCGAGCACCCGAGGTATTTCCCCCAAAACCTCGTTCGCCGGGTTCTGTAGCCGCAAAAACGTATTTAAGTAGACTAAGCATGCCATTTGGCGAGATCAGATTCTCCGGAATTGTCTGACATTCCCATGAACTGCAGAATGAAAGCATTTTTGTAATATTCCAGAAGCTCTGTAAACAATATAGTTCCCCTTGATATCCCTCGCTATGCCTTCTCTAAGAACTTCCCCGTTACGTGCGTCTAAGCCCGCGTACGTACGTCGTTTTGATATTATGACCGGACCATAAAAGAAACAAATTGATCTTCACTACACAAGTTTGTGATATCGAAAGACGCAGAGATAAGAGAGAGGAGAAAAAGTGAAGAAAAAAAGGCTCCGTGGAGAAGGAAAAAACTGAAGCGTATTACAAGACCAGTACCCTTCGCCCACATGTACGTCATAATATCGTGGATCGAGGGATTTCCAGCGTTTACCTCGAAGTCCAGAAACTCTCTACGGAGCAAAGGCGCGAAAGCCGGTATTTCCAGATCCTCCGCGTCGAATCGAGGTTCGTGGTCGTCGCTCGACTACGCTCGAGCTGATTCGAGTTCCAGCTGGCTTAAGCAAGCTGGAAGGAAGGGTGGTCGAACTTCCGCCCTCCTGATGGCACTGGGAAATGATCGAGCGTGAACACCACTGGGCGACGTCCCAATTTCCCAGACGGTAACCTGTCCCGCCAGCTGGCACTCCCTCGGGACATCACGGCTTTTCCCTCTGACCCACCGCCCATCGTAACCCATCCACTACAGCGACCCTTCCATTTTCAGCGCTCAAGTGTTATGCCACGGCATAAATCTACTTATAAACCTCGCCGGCCATTCGTCGAAGCCCCGATGTTTCTCGAGTCGCACCTTATCGGCCGCACGGTCACGTAAATCGCACCTCCGTCCTGGGCACCGTGGGTCCTGGATGACCATTGGGATTTAAGACCGCGCCTTCGAGGGGACGGCTGTTTATTTTATTCCGTACCTCGACCCTTGACCCGAGGACTGCCTTTTGACGTTAAGAGTATCAAATTCGTCGGGGCCATGATGGACGATGCAACCAGGGAGAAGTCTGTATCCCTATATCTCGGCCCGTGTATCGGGTACTAAGGGCTATCCGATGTAAGAAGAAGCGGTCAAAGCACAGTCGCGTATCAAAGCGAACCATTTTGTTAAAGCGCCTTTTATACGATAATACGTGAGCTTTGGTCTAGGAATATTTCTCAGGGGTAAAACCAGTAAATCTGTAATATACGAGGAAAGTGTGAGACGATTCAATATATGTTCATATGTAATTCTTCGTGCAAAATATTAAGAACGTCGTTCGAAAATTGATAAGGTCAGGCGAGCACCGATTTTCCCGCGTAATATATTATTCTAAATGAGAAATGCGCTTTTGACATACGAACGCAATATTACAGCCTTCTCACCATAAGCGAATCACAGTATCTCCCCTCGACATTGGATCTCACTGTTCCCCCAACACTCGCCAACTCTCGTCGTCGCTCCAACCGAAGACAGGCATTTCCTGTAATCGCGGGTAATTAAAGGGTAACGCCCCTAATAGGCGCATTACTCCTGCTGGTATTTATGGCGGGCATGAACGTAAGGAGTATCGCGATAAGAAACAACGCTAATAGTCACCGCGGGAGCAATGTCCATTGAGGAAAATAGCGGCCGCGCGCCCCAGCGATATCTCGCTATCATTGCGGCGTATTTACACGCGAGGGGATGTTGCCGAACTCCTTCGACCGGATGTTAGGTGTAACGAGCGGGGTAACGTCGGTAAAAGGACGTCGAGGGAGGCAAAGGCAAAGGCGTACGGCTGGAGTAGGATTTCCGGTGGCTTCTGGCCGTACACCACGTTGGTATGCAGAGCGCGGATAGCCATGCGCCAGGTTGGATGCAACCGCCATACGACCAAGTGAGCAACCCAGTATAACCCCTGCAAAAGCAACCGGCGAGGGGCGGGAGGGGTGGAGGGTGAAGCGAGGTGACTTGGAGGAAGAGAAACTCGTGGTATGGGCGCCGGAGAGTGTTTCAAAATAAAGTACACTACATTATAGCCGTAGTTATTCTGCATGTCCAGGAACGCGAGCGTAAACGAGGCTCATTCTCAAAGCGAGCTGGTGGTCCAGAGGACGAAACGTGCGGAAAAAGCAGCTGGGAGATAAAGGAGAGAGACAGAGAGAGAGTGAGAGGGAGAGTGAGAGTGAGGACGAGGGTGTGGAGGAGGAAGAAAAGGAGGAGGATAAGCAGACGATGGAAAAAACAGGATAGCGGTCCTCCCTTTGGAGCGTTATCTTTCAAATTGTATTCCGCGAAAGCGTTATTGAATTAACCAAACTGGGAGGAAGAGTTCTTTGAACTACGGTATCCTGTATACCCACACACCCCTTTTATCTCTGCCCTCCTGTTATCAGCGGCAAAAACTCGGCCTCGAGAGAGTGGTATATCTAATTCCAGAGGCCCGATGAACGAGGTTAACGATTCGGAGGGCACGTGAATGAAGGCCAAGGCTTACGAGGGATGACTACGCGCGAGTCTTCTTCGAAAACGCAAATTAAATTACTATTGATCGGCACGGACGATGCGGAAAAGCGCGGTTCCTGATTCGAGCGTGGGCGGAAACACGCCGCGCGCTCTTTGTTAACGGCGATCGATCGACGATCGACTTGGTGCTTATCAGGAACTACGGAATCGTTATCAATTAAAGGCAGGAGGGAAGCTACTCGCGAGCAATTAATGCTCGATCGATCCCAACTCGCCCTGGAAATATTCTTGGCGCGAATTTAATCACTCGGGGCTACTCCCGCCCAATTAAGTCAGCCGGGAAGCTCCGGGACTCGTTAACAAAGACAAGAGCAACGAATCGCCCGATTCCACCGCCTATTATACCACGCTAGCTGGTCCATTATCCCAGAAGATTTTCAATGTTATGGGAATATTTCAACGAAATTTACATTGTTTTCGCCCATGTCGAAAACTTTGTAAATCTCTTGCCACCCTGAGATTTCCTAAAAAAAAAAGGACGTTTTTCTTCGACAAGTTCGAAGAATTGTACTCTTAAAAAGCATTCTTCTGGGTAAATTTGAAGCATTACCTCCCTAAAAAGCGGGGGTTTTCGAGAAATTCGAGAAATTCGAAAAGTTTACAGGCTCCTCGGGTCCGTTTCCAATGTTCCCCTCCGACTTTCACAAATAAAGCGATCGGTTTTTACGGCCAAACGCTTCTTGGGCCATCGAGCCCGAAGTTCTTACGTTCGAAAAGTTCTGTACTCACGGAAAATCGTGGATTCTGCCCCTTTCGTCGAAAGGATTTCGGTGTCGTCGTGCTGTAAAAAAAGTGGCGAGGATTCGGGCTCGTGAAAGGCGGCATTAAGGCCTTATTAAAGACGGGCAAACAATGAGGTTTGGGGCGCATCGATTTTCGGGGAAGCCGCACAATTGCGCGCCGAACTTTGCGACGCGTGGCGTTGCTTTTTACTGCAGCCGCAGCTCTGAATCAACGGCCACAGTTAATTCACTGTTTTTCACGAGCGGCAATACGCTGGGAAATGCATCCCGACTGTGCGAGTCTATGACGTACTCGTCATGGGGGCATCGCTGTGTGGCAGGGTACCGCAAGGTTCGCACCTGAAACGAGGGATCGTGTCCTCGTAAAATCCGCCGGCGAGAGAAATCGGATTTTAACGACCACCGTACAGCTGATGGATATTTTGCTTTTTGCCGCGGTTAGCCCGGAATCACTGCCGTTGGTAAAACGAAGCGCTTCCAAAAGTGGAAGGAACGATTGGGGGCATCGAAATAAATGTCTCTTTTGATGAAACGTGCAGGGCGTGTATGTGAGATTGATATACGCGAAAGAGTGACGTATCTTAGCTCAGTGGTACGCAGGAGAACATTTTTAAATCGAAAGCTGAACCGACGCCACTACGCAAGCGCAAATTTGTCCTTGTATAGCGCGCAAAGCGATATGGGCAATGAAATGTGCGAAAGTGTGACGCACCTTGGATCGCTACTGCGCGTGAGATAAATTTCGAACTAAAGATGTAGCTCGAGCTCTTGTAAAACATTGTATATATTCACTTTTTTTTATGAATCACCCGAAGTCACTACTGCCGTTAAATCGTTTCGCAGCAGCGAAAGGAATATTCGTGAGACGAAAAAGAGATCCTTTCTCGTAAAGCGCGTTTAAGCGATGTGGATAGTCAAAGGTACGAAAGTGTAACGTACTGTAAATCGTTAATGCTAGCGAGGAAAGCTGCACTTTGAGGATCGAATTAACGCCGACTGGTCACCAGACTGGCAGCGAGTATTTTTACTTCTGGCTCGGTATGCACTACTGACAAAGTGGAAAGCTCGCAACAAATAAGAGCCATCGGCGAGTTTTCCGGGAAAAGGAAATATTTCTTTTGATAAACGATACGATATTAAAAACAAGGAGAATCACACAGCGCAAAATATCCGATCGTGTACTCTCTCAATTCAGATTTCATTCTTGAGACAAGCGAGGACATAAAGATAACTTTTAAAAATCTTCGAGACGAATGCGCGTCTGCTCTTGCAAAATCTTCGCACGATAGGAAAAGTTGGTAGTCCGCGAATACGACTGACCGCAGCTCGTTCGAGTGGGCTCCCTGCATTCGCAATTCTTGGCCGATACGAGTGCCTCGCGTGTGTATTTGCGCCCGTTAAGTCATGGATTTACGATAGATTTATTTTACAGCCCGGTATAAAAGAGTTCCTTGGGCCCGTAAACACGCATGATTACGATAAATCTCAATGGAAAGCCAATTACGCGGTCGACAGGCGAAGTTACCAGCGAGCGTTAATGGGTTTAAGTGAATGGTACAGTAAATTGTACTATCTCCGCCACTGTTTTAGTTTGTCCGCCGGTAAATCTATGCCGAAGTATATTTAGTGTATAGACCCCATAAATCGGCGATGGTGGTTCCGAAAAAGTTCGCCGGCAAAAACAGAGCTGGCGGAGGGCAGGAGAGGGCCTTAATAAAAATCACGAGTACCGGGATGAAATTTGTTACAAAGCCTAATTCCACGGCCCCTTTGCCGAGAATAAATAATGTCGGGCGGGTACACTCTTTTACGCATATTTATCGCGTTAACGGCTCTTAGCATATGTCCCCTGTCACTCTTTTAATACACTTTAAACGCGGCCTGACGCGCGACAAACTCTCGCGGGCAGCCGCTCTCTCAAAGAAACTTCTCGGCGTAATTCTCGGTCCTCCCCTCTTTTCATCGGGGCAAGGAGGAGGAAGAGGGGGGGGGGGGGGCAGTTCTGGAACGGAGTCTTTACCTATGCACACGATTTCGTGAAATAAAAACGGCGCGTCTCAGACGCTCCAAATTTGTCGCGACAAAAATACGCTTTATCGCACGCCAGGCCGAAGCCACGGCGGAGGTAGACTTAGACCTTCGCGTCAGTGACGGATTAAAGGCAGACGGAGCCACGGCCCGAGCCGAGTTTTACCACCCATGATTGCCCAAAGAAACATTCGACCGTCTGCCCTCGGAAATATTGCAACATCCGCAGAAAGACATCCATCTTACCCTCGGAGCCCCCGGATAGACTAAACTCGGGGATCGATTTATGCGCGCTTAAACTCGAATACGTCCCGCCTATTGCGGTATTGGCAAACCTGTTCGAGTGGTGTCGCGGGCCGCGCAAATCGATCGAGGCGTCCAGGAGATGAAGATCTTTGAGTCGAGTCTGCCTTACGCCTCTCCAGAGACACGGCTGGCGCGGACGACGCGTCTACCAGCATTCGCACGTCTCGTCGCGGTTAGTTAACCGTGCTATAAATACGACAACGTCGGCATAACATTATTTTTCCAAAGAGACGTCTTCGACAAACCCGCCCGTCACCTCTCCGAATCCCTTCTTTCTTTCATCCTCGAGTTTTGAAACTCGCCGGATAGCTCGCAATAGTACTCGAGCGAACCACTTCTCCTTTCCCCGATCATTTCCTTCGTCGATCGCAAGATCGATGCACCTACCGTAAGAAGTACCACGGACCTTTTATCAAAGCAGGCACTCTGAATCAATTATGAATTGTCCGTCGCTCCTTATTTGTATTTTCCATCCTGAACTCTAACGAGAAGAAAAATAAAGAAAATCACCAGAAGGAACGCATTGCGCAATCGATCAAGACTAGAATACAAGCTCATCGTTCTTGACTATATCCATATCGAATACTAATCCATGGCCTTGGCCCTTTGTTGCAGATGCGCGGAAGGCTTCACGGGTCTGCGGTGCGAGACGAAGGACGTCATCAGCACCGGAAGTGTGTACAATCGGCGTAGGGCGCCGTTTTCATGCAAGCTGGGACTCTCGACCTCGTACTACTGCTAGCGATAATCGCGCGGGGCCCTTGTATCGAGTAGACGCTCACTTTCTAGCTCACATTTAAACTCTGGTGTAGTCAGTCAAACACCCCTTGGAGCCGAGGAAGGAAAGTCGTGAGAGGGCCAACGCGCGACCAGTCAGGGACGAGGAGGCGAAAGATCGAAGTCGGGACGAGGAGTCGGGGATTAGAGAGGGTTGTAACGAGAGGGGATAGGAGGATCGCGTAATTCAGTACCGTCGATCTCGGGCATTAGGACGGCTCCTGCGTATTACACAAGGACAGGTTCCAAGTCAGTTCGGACCGGGCATTTGTACCTTCTTCTTCTTAATTTTATTCATCATCCTCATCTTCTTCTTTTTCTTTCTTTTTTTTTTTTTTTCTCTCCTTCGATCATCACCCTTCATATAGAAAATGTCACGTCACGACACGCCTCCCGATGCCTCGATAGAGCATTCATATAGCGAGGCATAGGAACGACTGAGCGAAAGGGAACGCGAGAAAGAGCGAAAGAAAGGAAAATTATGAATGCGATAGAGCGCATGGAAGAGAGAGAGGGAGAGAGAGAGAGAGAGAATGCGAGAGAGAGAGAGATAGAGAGGGTCGTGGCGAATGCTTACCTATCCCCATCCTCTTCGGTTTCATATCGAAGAAACTAGGGGGTGTGGGGAGGAGGGGCGTTCGAGTAACGCTCATGATTCAGGAGTGGTGCTTGACCTCGAAAGATCATGAGCGGCCAATAAGAAGAAAAAAAAAAAAATGGGGAAGGTAGCAGAAGGGCCTTCGCAGGCCGCACTTCTCGAAATCTCCACGAGAGAATAATACCAAAGAGCCGAGGGTCTCGATCGAGGACGGTGTATAAAGGGCGGAGCAGCTCGAAATCGGCGAGGTCGATATGGAAGGCTCTCCCTCGTTTGCAGCTACGACACTCGGGTTCATCCCCTTTAAATATCCGTGCTCTCCGACGTTTTAATAAATGCACGCCGCTTTCGACGTTCCGTTGAATGGATCTTTCGTCGCTCGTTGCTGGAGAGTCCGGATCGCGGGGCCAGAGCGCGTAGTAAGCGAGCAAGAGACACGACTGATCGATAAGCGTAACGTCCAAAGGCGATCATCCTCTTCGGGAGGCGATCAAAGAGATCGAGGAATGGACGAAAAAGCAGCCCACCGATTCGCGCCGAGAGACTCCTTCGACACTGGCGCGAGGCCCGTCCGTACTCTTCAGCAACGTCCGACTGGCATTGTAGCTGCTCATCGAAATAGACGAGGAAGGGGCTGCTCCCTTCTTGGACCGCGCGAATACTATGACAAAGGGAGATGTCTGTCATCGACGTTGGAAATCGAGCCAAAAGAAAGAGACCACGAGGCAGAAATGATTTAATGTAAAATACGGTAGTGTAACACGTTAGACTAGCTAAAGCTGAAATTTAAGGTAGATAAAGGAAAGAGGGGGAGAGAGAGAGAGAGAGAGAGAGAGAGAGAGAGAGAGAGAGAGAGCGAACGACAGTATCGCGGGGAGGGGGAAAATGATACGACGGTCGACGGGTTCCTGAAAGAGACGATTAAAGACCGGGGCGAACCGCTCGGCAGTGAGTGTGGAATAAAACGCAACTGTTTTGCGTCCAAAGCTTATTATTAGAAACGTACGTCGGTCCGCGTATCGAAGAGCTTCGAAGGATAGGAACGCGGCTACCCTCGAAACCAGAATATCGGTCTGAAGTTATCGCGAAGGGGGGCTAGGTATTCGGACGATCTTCGCGTTAAGCCACGGGCGGCTGGCATCCGTGCGACGCCTCGGTTCAATTTTCAGGATAGATAGATCTCTTCCGGAATCCTCGACGACGCGAGTTTGCGATCCCAACAGCCTGAAAAGGGGAATAAAACGGAAGGGAGAGGGCACGCGGGATGCGCGCTGTGCTCCAACTGTCTCGGGACCCTATTTATGTTTTATATTATATTATATATATTATATATATAAATATGTGTATAAACATTTTTAATTTATTTATTTAATTCATTAATTTTATTGATTTACGATTAAACGTCATCTCCACCTCGGCAATCGCCTTTGTTTTTAATCTTACGTTGACCTTTGTACACTGCACTCTCTTGACCAATCACGATTTCGTTTCTCACTTCGAGTCGCCTGGACCTGATCGAAAAGAATGCCGGATTAACGATGGAGGATGCGGGATCATTGGCACAGACAGAACTCACAACAAATGAAGGAACGTACGACGATACGATTTTCGATTATTTCTATTTTTTCGTTCGTTCATCCAAGCAGGTAGGTGCATTGGTTATTTACATATTTTTATTTAACGCCCTAACCCCTTACTAACCGGCCATTAACTCAACTTCTTTCCCAATCGGGCGAGTCGCGTACACCGTGAAATCGGCGAGAAATATACGAGAAGTTGGCGCAGGAATGCGGGGGGCAATATTTCGAGTCTCTCGCCGAAAGAAGGGAAAAAGGTTACGACTGTTTTCGTCGAGGACAAGATGATTACTTTAGGAGCAGGTACGAATTGTTAGAGCTTCAAAAGGGCGCGATACGAAATCTCCGCGCACGTGAAAAGAACGGTCCCGTTACGACGCTTTGTCCCCTTATTGCATTTCCCCGAGTGATTTTCCGACAAGTCACATCGCTTCCCGGATATTTTTCGCGATGCACGGCCCGTCCGAGAGACAAGCGCGGACGACAGAGCGACGACACTGGTTTCGCGATTGCCAAAGAACTGGCTAACAGGGGCGAGTGTATGAAAATTCGCTCTCAAATTTCTCGTTCGTAGGGCGAATCCCTCGTAAAAACTCCCCGGTGTACTCCATAAAACCCGAAGTACCGGCATATCGATCCTCGTAACCGCTTCTCTTAATCGAACTTCGTGCCCCGGGACGAACTTTGCCCGAGATTGCGGATCGGCTCTCTCCGCTATCGGTCGAAAGTTATCGAGAGAACAGAGAAGACTTCCTGCGCCCGCGGCTGCGTTTCAGGGATGACCTATCGGCGTAAAGGACCGACGTCGCTTTGACGGGATATTGAATTAATTTCAAGTATGCGAATCAATCCCGCGTATTTACATTCCGGACCGATTATAGCTCAGGCTTAAATCGATCATTGTTCCACCACTTTGAATGACTTAGCCATTAAATTATGAATCGAGAATTGAAATATATGTTATCTTTAGGATGGTCAGAGCGTCGATTTTGCTAAAGAGGTACAGAATTCATTTGCGTGTCTAATAGAAATACTTTGCACGTAGATTACGTTGCGCGACTGCGCTCGTTGCAGATGTTGCTAACCCGTTGCGCCAAAGAAATACGCTGAAAACCATAATAATTCACGAATGAATTGGCGAAACCGCGGTGCGATAAATTAATGCGGGACTGCCGCGCCCGGGTTCTTTGAAAACAGACATGATTTAACGGGATACTTCTCGCGCGAGAATAATGGAGTGCTCTAGCCCCCTTAATTGTGCACACGTTATTTTCAAATACCCCCTTCCACGGTCCACTATGAAGTGCCATAAGGGTTCCATGATTTTATTACGAAAGGAAGCGCGGAAAAAGGAGATATTAATGACGAGTAACGGCAAGATAAATTGTACAACCAGGTTAAAAAATAAGATAATATAAATGAGTATACAAATATGTATCGATATACATAGAGAAAAGAATTTTAAGTCTAAAGAGGATTTATAGGGTTTACAAGCTACGTATTTAATCAGTTTTTAAAAAATTCGGAGAATCGTATCACGAAAAGCTGCCTTAAAAGTCTTATCTTCGAGCATTACAAAACAGGTGATATGATAATCAAATTTAAGGAATTCCGCTGCAAACACGAATACTGTACCTGATGTAGGCTCTACGGCCTCGACGCCGCTCGACTGATACGTCACTCTTGACGGCTGTAACTTCCTGAATTTTTCGAAATTTATTTAGAAACTTTGGGGTCGTATTCTTGGATAGTTGTACTAATATTTTATGCAAAGAAAAAAAATTATTTTTTTGAACCGTCTGTACGTATATCTCCCCTTAAGTCCGAACGGTAATTAAGGATGGATTACAGAAGCGTGCAACGCGAATAATGCTGAGATGGAAAAGCTTCGAAATACGGCACGCTGCTCGGGAAAAAACGTTCCGCCAAAAAGTTTTTCTTAAAATTTTGCCCTCAGCTGGAGCATGATTGCCGTTATTTTCGACCACCCGATTTAATTAATATCAGCATTTTTATTTATACGCGGCCCATTGTCCGCAATTCTTTGCCCTCCTCGTTTCAAGTAAATCTTTTTATTACCTGTCTTTCAATTAAATACGTTGACATTACTCTTTCTTTATCGCGTGTCTTTCTTTTTTTGTGTTTTTTTTTACCACCGTTCCTCTATTATACGTTTTTCTTTCACGTTGTTTATTTTCATGAACACGTGGCAACGTAGTATGAAACTCTCGCGAATATCGTGCGGGTTATAGAATGCGTAGCGTATTAAACCTGTCTTATGCGTGACAAGAAAAATCGTCTCACATGCGGTCGCCAGACCCACGCTAGAACTCATTTATACTTCGCACCCAGGATATATTTTCCTTTCTGGAATATTTTCTGGATTACGCTAAATGTACGTTTTACGTGAAAAAAAAAAAATTGGCCGCCGCGGAAAATTCGTTGGGCTTTACATTGTAACGTCAATAAAATGAACGTTGAACGCTAACACAATTCCATCAAATGCTCGTTGCGTAAAACGCACGATGGAAAAAAGTAGTCAAAACTATTAACCGTACTTTTGTATTAGTATCGAAAAGCGGTACGATAAATAAAAACTGTGTTTGGCTCGTTATTTATTTCTGCAGTGTGCTTTAGCGCAAATATTGAGGGTACAAATAAGTTTTGAGGGGTTTTTTGTAACTTTGTTGCTTTATTCAGAGAAATTGGTCCAATGTATTTTATTCAAACTATTGTCCATCGTTAGCCACAACTTTTTCCCATATTTTAAGCAGTATACGGATTCCGCGTTGAAAAAATTCCTCGTCTCTCGAAGGGATCCAAGAATCGAGCCAATTTTTGGCTTCTTCGTAAGAAGTGAGCGTATAACACATTCACGAAACACGTACAATACATTTGCGGAAAAGATGAAGTCTTTGTCGTCGTTGACGCAGGTGCGGTAAATGCTTCGTGTTTTCCTGGAAACCCTGGAAGATTGGGTCAAATTTGTATGACAGCACGTCATCGGACTGCCCATCCCATGGGACGTTTACGTTGACGTTCACACCCTGCCAGAAACCGAGTACGTGATTTCAGGCCTACACGTTCGAAAAGCGACAGGGTCTTGACGCGTGAACGTGCCTTTGGGCTCCTCGCACACTTCCTGAGCAAACAACCGCTGAATAACGGCCAATACACGTGTCATCGAGAAATCAAAAGCCTCAACGATTTTCCGCTTCAACACGCTTGATCAACGGATTCCATACCACACGAATTTCAATCGTTTAAAGCGCGCAAAGTTTTTCACGGCACATTTCATGAATTCTCACAAATCGATGATCAACAAGCTACAAAATTATTTCCTTGTCTCGCAAGTTTAATAAGCGAGCGAGCGTTCTATCAAAATTATCGACGAATGCAATATGAAATTTGTAACATCGGAAAGAGGGCATCGGCCATTTGTTACAATCCGAGTGTAAGGTATTATATCACATTAGATAATCCGCATTCAGCAGTGTACGTTAAACTAAAACGCGATCGTCCATAATGAAGCAATATTGTTTGCGATATCGATATATGATAGATATCGGAAAAATGGAGGAGAATGTTTCACGGCATTTTGCGGGTAATAAAATATTGCGACGCTCCTCTCGGCGCAATCAAAGGGCGAATAGAAATGTCACCGAAGCGCGGAAAGTATCTGCATCTTGAAATTCCATTATCGTCACGATCCATTTGCTACTTCTCCGGAAATCATTGGTTAAAACTTGTAAGAGCTCCATGGGACAACGGCATCGTCCGAGAATACGTTTCCTGCAGTTCGATTAAAAATAGGAAAAGAAGGCAGCATTCGCGATACAAGAGAACATCGCACAATACCGTCTCGGTGGCGGCGATAAAAAGATTGCGAAAACTCGGTTGGAGTCGAGAAACTGAGTTCCCTTATATTGGAAAAACAGCGGAGGTCTTTCTTACGATACGGCTGCGGCGCCGACCGGTAGCTCCTCTTTAAATTGGATTCCAAATATTCCACGAGATACGACCACTTTGCCGTTTCGTTATCGTCCGCGCGCCACAAAGAGTGTCGAGAAAGCATAAAATTTACAATTACACAAACATTTGGAATAGAATGCTCGTTACCCCCGCACTTTCTCTCACATTTCACGCGACCCTCTCGTTTCGCGCCGCCACTGCCCGCGCTCATATTTATTTCTCTCGCAAATGCAAAGTTGCTTATTCTGATATCAACGCTCCGCCCTTTTTTTTACTTTCCCATCGTCCTGCTTTCCGTTTCGATGCGAGTTCGAGAAAATTCGAACTACACCTCGATTTACCAGGAAGATCGAGTGGGATATTAAAACTTGGCGGCGCGGAAGAATCGTTGGGGTTCCACGTTTGTCGAATCGTTCGATTAAAACTAATGCGGATGGACAATTGACGAACTTGGTTTCGCGCTTTTTCAAGGCTATACATCGATCGTCGATATGCGTTAGACGAATTACACGATTTGTTAGATCGTGCATTCGATTCGGAAAACTTTTTCATGCGTTACAAGGTAGAACTGCTGGCTATCGATCGTGAACATTACAATTAAAATTGCTAAGACTACAGACTGGTATATTTAATTCTACATCGTTCACATTTCAAAGGAGTTTCTTAGCTAAAAAAAAGTTTAAGTTGTAAACCGCATACCAGATGAAGCTATAAAGCAGACCACCGATTCCATTGGAAACCTTGAACCGAATCCAACAGACTTATCAAATTTCTTTCCTTTCTCCTTCCGCGTACCTGTTCGCGATAAACAACGATGAAACATTTAGAACTTTCGCTTCGAGCGTTGTCAAATTACTGTTCGAACGCATGAACTCCTGTACGAGTACATCCTCCTTTAATATCGCAGCGCCACAAGACGCTGCGTTACAGAATAAAATTCTCTCCCTCTCTATCCATACACGCGAGATCCGCGTGACGCCATTAAAAAACCCGCCCGTTTGATATCGTTAATCGTCACCCGCGACTAATCTGGCAGGTTTGCGTCGCGTTTGTAGGTACATTAGCTCGGCTCGTATGCAAACTGAAATCACGAGCGGTAACAACCGGGTGCGTTGCGTAAATACACGAACCGACGATGGGCTAATCAATTGCGCCGAATCACAGAGAATTTTCGATGCGACGAGTAACACCCCTCCCCCTCCTCCTCCTCCTCCTCCTCATACGTTCGCTGCCTATCCCCCCCCCCCTCCCGCGCGCATACCTTGGTGGAAGGATGGGGAGAAGCGTGGGGGGGGGGGCGGAGCATTATTCGCAGCAAATCGGCGGAAGAGAATGGATCGACCTCCTGCGTTCGATAATCGAAATTCAACGGCATCCGGCAGGCCGCGAATCGGCGATTAAGGGCGTCGAAAAACGTCAGGCGGGCGTTGGACCGGCCGACGAATACGTCGCCCGGAGGAATACGTGCGCGGCGTGTGCTGCGTGCCCCGGGCATTTTCATTTCCCGTGGAAATCGCGCATTTTCGCGTCGGGCCGCTTCACAGAGCCGCACGAATAACGCGATCGATCGCGCGGCCACCGAAAGGCGGCGACGCCTCGTCAAAACCTGGGAGCCCCGCGATCGCGGATTCGAATGATGGATTTTGCGCGCGCTGCTCGTGACGAGACAGACGACGGAGATGATTTGGGTGGGGCGCTTGTTTTGCTTGGATTAGCAGGGCTGAGATGAGCGTGCGGGGAGGAGTAACGAGGCGCGATGAGATACGTGTACCTTGAAAAGGCATAGCGGTATTCCTATGCATCTTCGAGTCGTAAGGGTATATTATATAAATGTGCTTCAATGTTGATTATGAAGTATAGGGATCTATGCATGGGATTAACGCCAGTGGAGTATTATGTTTAAAGGGATGGAGGTTCGATGTATTACGCGTACCGATACGTCGAATCTTTGATGAGGAATCTTTAAACTGTAGGTTGCTAATTATCGTACGAGTCGATGCGAGTTTAATAGCAGCAAGTATTTCGAGCGTACACCGATCGGTTATGTTTGTGAAGGTACATTACATTGGGGTAGAATTCTCTGTTCGTAAAGCGAGTGTTCGTTTGGCAGATTTCCGCTCCCTGGAAATTCTATTTCTACAGAATCCACAGTCTAGATTTGCCCATTGGTCAGGAGCTGCGCTTTCGAGGATGTTCTCAGTACGAAGTGAGTTACGGGTAGAAATTGCGCAGCTTAAATTTCTGGAGACCGATATCCCGCTCCGAGGCTCTTCATTAACGCCTTAATTAGGGGCGAATCGGTGCAATCGTATCCGAAACGGGATCCGAATGCGCATCTCGACGATGTGTCCCTCTCATTAGTCTCGTCGTATTAATCGCACGAGACCCTATTACCTGTCATTCCTGCTGGTCCTATTGTACGGGCTTGTCTCCCGTATTCATTGTCAAATTAGGGCGCCCCAAGTGCGGGCGTATGTCCAAGTAACTGCTCACCCCGCATCCAAGTTCCACTATTAGGTTCAAGACGCGATACGGACGTATTAAAACATCGGAGATCAACCGAAGAGCATTTTCACGGATTTTCAGTCGACGATATATTAACACTCGAACTTGTTATTTATATGATTCTTGTGAAATGTCATTGCTCTTATGACTGATTATCCGGGGATATATAATTTACGATGGATTATCGAAATCTGTAAATAACCATTTGTGCAGGAATATTCGCGAATATAATAGGTATGATCTAAATCTCGCATCTACGTATGAGTCCATTATAGCTGAAAAGAAATCAATTATTCTCTCTTCGATTCTTCCAATGTAATGCAGTATCAAAAGTGCCGATATTTTCTACTTCTTATTGAGTTTCGATTGAATTCGATGAGCTATTTGTATTATAACTTGAAACAGTTATATCTTAAAACAGAGTTATAAGGCACGCTGCATACACAATCGCATGCAAAAAAAATGGCGGTAGACACGTGCAATCTCGATTTAGAATTTGTCCACGATATATATTTACAATGTTATCTCAAAAGAGATACAAAATACAAATCGCTTTACGAAGAAATACAACTTACGTACGCCACGCGACGAAACCAACGTCATCCTACATTTGTTGTGAGAACTCGTATGTGACGATACCCTGCTGTCCCGACGAAGTTTCCGATCCCAACGAGGCGGGGATAAGATTCCGCGTGATCGATTACATTTCCTGCGAGAAATAGAAAGTTGGGCATAGTGCAGTCGCGCGTTGTCAGCCGTGCGGATGCACAGGACTTACGAGCCGAAGAGTCCGAAAGATCGATGGGAGATTCGGACGTCGCGATAGCATTTCGCCTAGCCTGATCCGCTATGAAATACGGATGAATTCGACGTACCACCACGATCCTAATGATTCATGGATAGCGACCGGCGGCGGCCAATCGCGCGAACGTCAACGGATCCAATTAATAATAACCCGATCGATGAAAAAAAAAAAAAAAGAAAGAGAGAGAGAGAGAGAAAAAAATCAGAGGCGAAGAACGCGTAATTTTGGATAGGAAGTACGGCAAATCCTGAATCGCACAATGTAAACAGTTTTTGACGACCGCTGGAGGGTAGGCCATGTTTTTTAATTGAAAGCGGACGAAAAATATTTGCCCGTTTGAACTGCGCACAGGAGCACGATACAGATTTCTGTTGCTTTTTCATTAATGACCGAAATAGTATTTCGCTTTTTCGGTGGTGGATATCAAAATAAAGGTGATCGCAAAACGCGAAGTTTGAAGAAGAAGGACGGAGTGCTCGCGCTTAATGAACCGCGTATTAAAGGGGTAGACAAAATTTTTCGTTCGGCCGATATCGAGGTTCAAAGCGGCGTCTCGCGTGTTGGAGGTGGATAAAATATTTTGAAAGGCCAAAGGGACGGAGCGCAAGTTCCCTTTGTCGGCTTAAAAACGTTCCCGCGACACGGAAAATCTGCATTTTGCGGATCTCTAAACCGGAAAAAAATGGCACTGATGACGAAACGATCGGCCGAAAAGAGGATCCGGGTCTTGGCGCGGGTAGAGGATTTGGCGCGTAACGCTTTTTTGGAAATAGAGGAATCCGGATGGCTCGTGAATGGTTTTTGATTTCGCCCTGCCGCACGTGGCATAAAAGAGAATCCTATTAACAGCAAAAAGATCGTCCGACGAGGGAAGAATGGCTCTCCGAAATCCTACCCCGCGCTGGAGAGCTATCCGTAACGTTTTACTACAAATACGCGCTGCACGTCGACCGGTAAATATGTACTCCGCAATTTGGACGTTACATCGATAAACACGAAGGATTGGCTTGACAAATAAAGCGAATAAATTCTTCGAAAAAATAGCTCCCCTAAACAAGGATGAAGTCTGAAAATATATGAAAATAAACACAAATTAAAACAATAACCCCTGATGCCTGAGGGAGGAGGGGGGGGGGGGAGGATATTTCCACGGAAATATATCCGCGTCAAAATTCCGCTCTCTCCATTGATTTCACGAAAAAGTTCGCGGCTCGATCGTGAAAATTCGACGGTGAGGGAGTATTGTAAGCCGTACATGCAAGTCGTAAAATCTTGGAAAAGACATCGCGAAACTTTCGAACTCGTATCACTTTCACCATCGCACGAATTTCCACTCCCATGTAAAACTCAATTTGGCTAAACATTCGCGAGGAGGAGGAGGAGGAGAAGGGGGAGGGGAAGGTGGAGAGGAGTGGAAAACTTTCGGGCCTTCACTTTCGCACTCTCTCCGACCTTCCTCCGTTTTCCTCGCTGAAAGCAACTCGGGCGTGCCGGACGTCGGGAAGAAAAACAGAAAGACGTCGTCCTTTTCCCCCAAGATCGATTGTAACCCCGCTCACGGCTCGCTGACGCGACAAACTTTTCTCGCACGATCCACGACATAGATACACGATGTTCCCGGGTTCCCATAAGTTTGCGGCAGGAAAAAAACTGGCCGGCGCCTGCGGGTGGTGGCAAAAAATCGCGAAACCTCGGAGTCATTTTGGCATAACGGCGTAAAACGAGCATCGAGACGCCGGGGAGAAAGTTTTGCTCCCCCAGGTTTTGCATCCTTCGGCCCACCCCTTACGCCCGCAGCAACTCCCAAGTCTTTGACTTCGAGGAGAAAAACGCCGAGGAAGATCTCGATGTTTGTCGCGAGTAAATTTTATCCCCTATCATGGCCTGTCGCCAGCTCCATCAACTTTTCTTGCGCGATACCCAGTATCCGATGGTCTTCGAACTTGCGCGAAAAAAGGCGAACGCACCGCGTGATACGTTGGATGGACATAACGAGCCTTCGAAAGATTGTGCCCTCTAAGCTTACCGATAAACTATATAAGACTAACAATTTCATTGAAGGATTTAAATATTTTAGAGAAACCTGGAAAAACTTTATTTCGATAATTTTCTCCTTAAAAAATCCTTAAGAAAGACCATCAAAATTCATTTTTCTCCGCCAAGAGATATTCCAAATTCAGATATGACAAAGGACGCAAATGAGTTGTAAAGAGACTCTCTGACTCTTGGTAAAATAGCATATTTCAGGTAAAGAAACGTTAATAAAATAAAGAATCTTTTTCGCTCAAAAACATATCGAAGACAAAAAAATCCATTATATCTCAAACGTATTAAAGCATTAACGATAGAAGCCTCGAGTGAGTTTTCTACGTCTATAGACTGATCCGCCTATGCACAATCATTGCCAGTGCCACTCTCGCGGTCCAAAAAAACTTCGCAACGTTTTTTAACCGGACGTTCTTAGACCAGTCGCGAAACCAGGACCGTAATAAATTCATCCACGCACCAAACTCGTCACGAAAGGCACAACATACCCGGTCCTACTTTACGCGTCTAGAAAAACAATATCGGCCACGTTGCTCGGGCTATCTAATCGAAAATCAAAATTGCCTGTCACGCTAGTCATACACGCCGGGATGCGCTCTTTATACAAGTTGGAACATCACGTGCGACCCGTGAAATTATGCCGCGCTGCACATCGTCCGTGACGACACGGACGTTCGCATAATCGAACGGGGATTCGTTTCGGACCGTGGCTCCGGCCGTGCAGCTCGCGCACCCGGTAGCGCGTAAAGCACGCCAGTTCGGATGCAAATCTTCGCCCGTTTTGCATTTCGTCATCCGCCCGACAAGACCTGACGTGGCGCAAGAGAGCGTTACGGCACGATTACACCGCGGCCTGGACTTGACCCTTTCGTTACCCACCAAAAAAAAGTTGGATCTAAGCTCAAAGTACCGAAACAAACCAATATGACGTGGTAAGAAGTTTCGAGAAAGCTTCGTAAACGCGAAGTTTGAGTTACACGTATAGAGAAATAAAAGACGACTGGATCACCGAGTAATTCACTGCTCGTTGAAAATCGTACTAATATTTCTTCGAGTGCGTAAAGAGAATATGAGAATTGAGACTAGTTATTTCCAGGCTGTAGTTCGAGTAAGATTCGAGCAATTTTCTGGATATGTAGCACTTAGCGGCATTTCTAAACTGCCAAGAGTGTACGGTATACGTGTAGAGAGTAGGAAAAATCGCAGAGTGCAATGCCCGACCCCGAAGCGTAGATCCTATACGTTGAATATTTAAATTTATATTAAATACGCCAGCATAGCCGCGAACCAAAAAGAAATTCAAAAAATATCCCGCCACGTAGATTCCACTAATTAACGCAAACTCCGGTGGTCAAACAGGAATTCCGAAACACCAAGATTACGGTTTACCTGTTTACACGCGAAAAAAAACCAGAGGCAACGGTTTACATTTCAAGCAGGGGCCTCTCCAATAAAACTAATACACCGTCCAAATCATTATTATTGATATTATTATCATTATATACAATCAACGCCGCAATGCGAGTTTCACGCATCAGCAGAATCAGATTCCCGAGAAGACCCTCAGCATCGAAACAACAGAGCTCCCTGCGCCGCAATCGGCGAAAAAACTAACGAACCAGGAAAAATCCATTTACGCATTAACGACAAGCCGCTCGGTATAGCGCGAAGGCCGGAATTCGAGGCTGCATCCGGGCGCCGCGGAAAATGAAGTAATTCGAAACTCGTAAAAACGCTGAAGCGCGAAAACGGTAGCGGGAAACGGATCGCCGGTTGGAAATTCAAAGTACCGCTGTCACCGGGCAATCGGAGCGAGCAGGCCGAATGGCGTGTAAATCTTCGTACGCTTTGCATTATGTCATTCGTCGGGGGAATAGGAGGGGGGGGGGGGCAAGAGCGCTCGTAAAATTCGACCGAGGAGAGGAGCGTCGCCACGCGATTATGCGACGGTGGCCGCTCAGGCGACGCCCGGGGCTTTTATGACCGATGCCCCTATGAAAATCCGCCGGCGCAGCACGAAGTTCGGCTCGCGGGTGTGGGGCACGCGTGCAAGGCTAGACAGTGGTGAAAGTTTGGATTCTGGATGGACCAAATTACCGTTGAACTATCTCTGCTCACTCGATATTTCAATCCTTGTAATTATGATGTTTAATATATTAGCGAAGAAAGGAATGTGATATTAATTTTGATTTTAACTTCAAAGAGAGCGGGGAGAATATAAATCGATTGTACGTTCGCTTATTCTCTATTCTATTGTACAACGCGCATATATTCAGGAATTAATCATCGGTACGTATTGAAATTTCAGGGCACTTTAGTCACCCATGCGCGGTGACGGTTAAAATTTGAAATGCCGAGAATAACTGTTAGAATCGCTTCATTCGGTATATTTAACGCAATGCTTTCTCGATTGAACGTGTTTTGTAATCATCGAAGAACAATTTTGTCCAGCTAGAAGCAGAGTTTTTACCACTGTGCGCGATCCACCCTCGGCCCCCCTTCACCTCCCTCCGCCGCTCCACCCCTGGCGGCTACGCCGGTTCACGTGCACCTGCCCGGACGCTGGTATCCTCGACGAGGAGCCGAAGCGTTACGGGGCAATCGCTCACTCGTCGACGCTCCGTTGACACGAACACGGCGGGGAAATAACGAAGTGTCAATCCACATATAATATTTATATTCCCGCGCAAAGCCGAGGCCATATCGCGTCGATCGATGGGCATTACCGCGATGGTCAGCCTGGCGATTCCTAAAAATCCGGCCAGAGTTAACCGCATTACCGGATGCAGGCCGACGAGCGGTTTCGCGAATCGCGTCCAAATCCGTTGGATTATGGGCCGAATTTGGCGGGAAAAAAAACGGAGATTACTCGATGGGCCGGTAAGAGTCATCGATATCGACGTGACGATCGTGAGAAGAGAATGGGGAGTGGATAGCGGGCGTTCGAGTCAGACGTTTTTTTCACCTAGTCATTTCCGGCTGGCCTTACTCTCAATGACGAGGATCCGTTGTGAATATTCGTCCGGGGGTATATCCATTGTGCACGCGATACGGAGGATCCGAATAAATTGTTACTGGTGCACTTCACTTAGCAAACCGTCAAAGAATGGATGCAACAATGCGCGCACTCGTTCAAATATAGCGCGGGGAGAGATGATGGATCCGGTCACGGAACAAAAGGAATGAATTAAAGTCCGTATGATGGAAGGTCACTAAATTAAAATGTATGAAGAGAGAATATCGGCAGTGAGAGGGGCGATGGAAGTAACGATAGTCCCTGACGGTGAATTTTAGCACTGAACGGAACGCGTATCATCGGGCGTGATGGAATGCACCGATTAGAGCAGTCGCGGTTACGTCCAAAAAGTACATCGACCTGACAGTGGCTTACATTGTTGGCTCGAAGAAATTAAATTCACGTGCCCATAAAATCACGCGATCCGCGTGGGATGAACCGCCGTGCAAGGTGATACTAATCGTTACAGGCGATTTCAGCGCACGATAAACGCGATAACGCGACCTTCCTAATATGCGAATCCTGTTACGTTATATCGATTCTCTCAGATAGCCAATATCGATCTTCTCAATTTAATTCCACTCCTTCATGCTTGTTCCTTTAAAACACCATTTATCATCAAGGTGATCAAAGCATTTATCGACAAGTCCTAGGCACTTAAGGTGTCCTTACCGAGACCCGTGTCAATCCTGAATTTCAAACATACCCCAGAGATTAGAGCCCAAGATCCTATCCATCGTATTTGCATTTTCTCCTATCACACGTATACCATAACTTTCATCGTTAAAGTACAACCTTAATAGTATATATGTCGTGCGCTAATATAGTTTTGTTCAATATACATTAAATAAAACAAATTAGCACACGACATCATGTACAATCGTGCAAGCTTAGGATCAACCACGAGCCACCATAACATAGCAATCATCGTCACCCATCGTCACGTTCCAAAAACTCCACGGAACATAAGCAAGCATCGAAACAAATCCACGAAGGGTCCATTCGACGTACCATAATTTCCACGAACCTTAACATTACGATCAGCTACAAGATCGCGTTCTCGACGGGGCAGAGGAGCTCTCCCTTCAATTCTTAATCGAGCTCTCCCGCCGAAAGCCTAGGCGGACCTTCGACCCCCGCAGGAGCCCGCATCCCATCGCGTTCGCAATACACCTAGCCGTACCCGCCGCAAGCACGAACCGGAGAGCGGTTTATGGCTTTCATTAAAGCCCGCCAAGGTGGTGTAGGGGCATATGCCCCCCTGAGAATCGCGAGGTAGAGGGTCATGGCGGGGGCGGAGAATAAGGTGGGCGAATATACAGTTTCAGGAGGGCGCGATTCCTGGATTTCTCGTTGGCCCGACGCGTACCCGTACACAATGTTTACACGAGCGACTGCCCCGACGCTTTCGCCGGCAATGAATCCGCATTACGACGGCGCCCGACGCATTAAGCTATAACGACTGCCGAGACGACATTCGGTGGACCGAATCCGCCTAAGCGTCCGACTGCACGATCGTATCGCTTTCGTAGCGAGGAGAGACGTTAACCTTTGCGCGACTGGCCACGGACTCCTATGGCGGAATCCCATTTTTGATCGCCAACTTCGAGCGAGTCATCGATGATTAAACAAGCAGTTCGCGCAATGCTTCCTCGATGTTTCATAGGAATTGCATGAAGTGACTATTCATAGCGCCGGAGTCCTTTCTCGAACTCTCGGGAAATAAGACTAGGATATGCACGACGACAGCTAAGTTTTCGCGAGACGCGTCGACCCTTGCAAAATCCAGCTGACATATTGACAGTATAGATATTAAATCGGGGGATCGATATAAGGCAGGCTGAGCCAATTCGCGTTTGCACTGACAGATTTCGAATATCCGTACCGCCCGTCGCGGCGATCCACTTATCGGTAGACAAATACGCCAGGAGGCATCCAATCGTGAATTATTCAGGAGCAAAAAAGTCTACGTACTACAGGCACGAGGATAGCTTCATTCAAAGAACGGAATCCTCTGACGGAGATGCGAAATCGTCCAAAAGGTAACACCGCGGTAGATCGATAAATTGGCATTGAAGCAAGGTCGAGCTTGAAATAGTGGAAACGATCGCAGACGAGATTCGTAACCTCGGCGTTCAATCGCGCTAAAGGAGGTCCTTTCAGGCCCTTCGGGTAAGAACTCGCGGGAGTCGCGGCACGAAGAACCGTGGATCTCGGGGCAAAAAGAGAAATCGCAGGGTGGAGAAGCACGATCGGCGTACGTGCTGTGAAGTACAATTTTCAAATCGAGTTCGCAACATCCACGGGTATACCGTTACCAGCAGTCCTGGAGCCATCGTCGAGCCCATTGACTAAATCATTCCGCGATGATGAAGAATCATCTAGCCCAGAATTGGCCAGCACACGACTGGCGATTATACGTGACGAATTGTTCTTTTTTAAAGTACCTCGTATTTATATCTTCATCTTACCTTCATTGCGATATAAATACATTTTGTCGCAGATTCCATCCCCGTTTTCTTCTCATTTCTGCTCGTAGTACTGTTTTCTATTTCGATTGAACACTCGGTGTACCTTTATATTCAAATCACTCACTTACAATGAAAATCAATAAATTCAAAATTTGCTCTAAAACCACGGTGTGAAAAAAAGATTGGAAAAAAATTGACATTATTCTTTTCTCTGCGTGGCCATGAAAATTTTTAGATCGTCAGTGCGGCCCGTGGTGCAATTTGGATTGGCCAGACCTGATCTGGCTGATCCTGCCGTACCTCGTCGGTAATGCGATAGAGTTAGGCGGTCAGGTTATACCTTGGCAGAGCCATTATATCGCTCTCAAACCCTTTGGGAAATTGTCTATGGGACTGGCCCGGGCTTCGATCAACCGTGAAATGTAGTCTGATACGTATTACCGTGCCGAGGCAACACCCGCTAACGATACGTTACAGTTCGATGGAGGACTGCACCAGTCGGCTCCTACGACCCGAAGATCTTCGAGGTTGTCCGTTAGCAGACTCTCCTATCGTCGTGATTCCCTCCCTCTCTACTTAACCACCGCGGTTTTCCTCGAGTACGATGTTCCTGTGTAATTTTTCAAAGGTATTATGGGAAAATTAAATAACGAAATCAATAACCAATAATTACAGACGGTAGACCGTGAAGGAATCGATAATGTTGGGGATTCCACGTATAAAGCTCTATGTCGATACAATCAGACTCGAGCAAGGTCTTAGAGATATCCGTGACACGTCTACCTTCGACCAAGGCCCGACCAGAATTTTCTCGCCTACTTTTTCGACGGTCATCCTATTTGTCTCTGCATTCGCTGTTCCTTATTTAACGTTCTACACACTCGTGTATTCTGAACAAGTCACTCGAGGCAGACGGCTAAAGTTTTGAATTTTTTTTAAGCGAGCCTACGACGCGTTGGAGGAAAATTTTGATGACGAATTATGCGACAGAAAGACGCGTGTATAACGTACGAAGAAGAACATTTATTTTATACTACAGATGTAGTGAGTCATCCGCGGAGCATAAATAGCGATACACGACACCGTCCGCTTTAAAAAAACTTTGGAAGGAGCTTCGAGCGGAAGCAAAATCGATATGCGTGTCGCGCTTTGGTTTCAGAAGCTCGTTCAGTGGAAAGCTTTGGCTTTTGAAATATTTGTATCGCTTTTTACCTTGTAGCTATACCGTAAATATGTTGACGTTATGTCGTAATTGAAAGCTTCTCGTAAACCATTGATTATTTATCGACATCGAATCGAAGTATGCTATGTCCTTTGAAGCACTTATCGTATTGGCTTTAACCGTGCTCGTTTACGTGACATAAGATACCGATCAATGTGGTATATAAAAAAGACGAATATATCAAAACTGAAAAATATAAATAATTATAATCCAATGAAAATTGAAAAATTCATATAATAAAATTGAAAAATAGAAGTTGGGGAAAGATGGGAAATTCTTACAAGCGAACAGAGGAAAATATTGAGAAATAACGTGTCTCCTGATCAAGAGCTGGAACGAACGAATCGAACGATGTCGAGACCTCCAGGAAACTTGTCTATCCACGCTATAAATCCGAGAGGGCGCTAGAACTGGCTATAATTCGTGGCGAGGATCGTGACACGGGTCGAATTTCATTTTGATATCAATTACTCAATATAACGAATTTATTTCACGCTTTACATACGCGCTTTGTATTGATTTTATAAAGTCAGAAAAATATCACCGCGTAGATGTAACCGGATTGAGCCAGCCCGTTGCGTTATAAAATACCGGCGCGATATCTCGCATAAAGCTGGAATGAAAAGCGCCCATGCAGTTGCGCGAGTTCAAAGCGGGATTATATAACCGTACCCTGGCGTCCGCAGCCACGGTGGCCGTACCTCGTCCAGGAAGGAATGTTCCAATAACGTGGAAGGACAAAAGATTCGTAAGGCATCGTTGGCCAAATTCACGTCGATATAAACCTGACAGGTTGGTTAACGATCGCGAAACTTTTCCCCGTAAAGCGGAATGCAGGGCCACGAGATCCTGGTCGAGCGGATTTTATCGGGGACATTTCATCTTTCCACGGCCCCCTGCGACGACCTTATACCAGTTAAGAGAGATAGGTAAAACGGGAATGATTCTCGGCCGACGGAAATAGAACTATGACCGTTTCTCGACCCCGTGATTCTCGTGTTCGCTCCGCTCGAGGGTCGGTCTAGAGCCTTGAAGAGCCCGTAAGACGGCCCGCGGTGTAGTACGAGGGCGAGGAGCTCCATGTTTCGAAGGCGCACGTACTCTTTTTCACGAATCTCGGTCCACGCGCGTTAACCGTGTACAAACCGTGTGAAAATCTTCGCGACTTTGCGTTCCTCGATCGATTTGACGGTTCCACGTCGTTCAAGAGTTACGAGAGAACGATAAAACCGACAGAGAGGCCAGGAGTCGCGATAAGACCCGAGAAAATTGGACATCGGGAAGTGACGATTCCTTAATCGATGAGTCGCTCGGAAGAACGGTTTCTTTTTCAAATCGATGGAAGGACGTGGGTACTCGAAGTGGCGGGATGATTCTAATTTGGAAACTAATCTGATCGTACTTTTTCATTGCCCCTCGTTAAAGATGTGGATAAGTTCTCTTCGTTCGCCGAGGACGTGACGCTCGCCCGCTTCTAGCGCATCTAGCGGCACTGTCAAGGTAAATTACTAATTTATGTCGATGCGTAAATAGACCCTAAAAGAGTAAACGAACCGTGAACAATGGTAATTCTAGTACCTACGGGAGGGCGAATTAATGCGCAGGTAAATTTATCCTGAATTACGGAGAGATATTCAGAAACTACCGCAATATGGATCAGTCATGAGCTAGTCTCTATATCGAATTAACCGATTACACTTTCGTTGCTTCTTGCAAGAAATTGAGAGAAACCGTACATTACAAATACGTTATTGATGAACTAACCAACTAATAATTACTAATACAACATTAACTGCATCAGCATTGCGGATTTAAAATGATCTGAGCAACACATTGTTTATGGTCTTCAAGATTTTACAAACCACTTTATTTTAACTGCAAACAAATACGTTTAGTCTATGAAACGAGAATTAGTCTCGATCGATTTATCCGAGTGATTTAAAACGCAATGCCGTAACCCGACAGAGACTAACAATCGATCCGTTTGGCATTCTTATGCTTGCAGCTTGCACATCGGGACATTCATCGTGTTTTGTTTTGTTGTAGCCTCACCCACGCCCTTTCCCAATTCCCGTTCAGGTTCCTGCATCCGCGTCCTCGTCTTTCCCGTTCTCCTCGGGCTCTCCTGCCGCGTATCCTACAATTTTCCATTTGGTATTTCCATTTCCTGACCCAGGTAACCATCTCGAGCGTTCGAGGCTCGACCTTTGCCACCTACTCTCGATTCCGTTTCACTCAGACGTTTTCCTCCGACCTCCAACCCGTACTTCTTTCCCACTTTGGTTTCGCCTTACTTCTGTACTTCTCCCTTGTTTCGACCCTGCGACAGGCGCCTGGCTCTGCCGCCGTTTCTCAAAGGTAAGTTTCATATGACTTTATTATACCGCAAGCCCGGCGATCTTTCTTTCACAATGAACCGCACTGTGAATTTCGCCTATTCTTCGCGCGCAAAAAAAAAAGGAAATATTATGTATTTACTTTTAACCATACACCTGCGTTAGCTCTGCTAATGAGCAAACCGCTGCGAGCTTCGCGGCATCCTCCTTTCCAGCTTACATTTCTCGAGTCGGTAATATTAATATCCGGTTTTACTCCTCTCGACCTGCTCTCTCGTATGTATCGTGTAAGAAGATGGAAAAACGCAGAAACCGCGATCTCTCGCATAATTTCAGTCCAGAAAATATCCGGATTTCGAGAAAAGCGCCGACGTAATTTTCGCCAAAAAGTAATTTCGACATTAATAAATCCAATGCAATATCCGCAGGTACTCCCAGGAGTCCTTAGATAGCTGAGCATCGGGCGAACGCGGAGGAATGGTCGTTTTGCGAAAGGGAAAAAAAAAGCACGGGGAAAAGGCGAACGTCGGAAAAAGAGTGCCCTCGGATATGAGCTCTGCGATATCTGCACGAAACCCTTTTTTCTTTCTTTTTTTTTCTCTCTTTTTTTTACCAACTCGCTGCAACCCTTGCGCCACGGTAAAGGCCACTTGCAAAAAAAAAAGATGAGAGCGAGAGAGAGAGAGAGAGAGAGGAAGAGAAAGAACCGACAGACTTTCGAAACGTTACCAAGTACGAACTCTTCGCGAAAAAGATTCTCACGAGCAACCGAGAAGTTTCGCGATAGAATCTTTTACGTCGTAAAAGAGAATATTCGAGAGATTTAGGACCGAAAAGCTACGCCGCCTCGCGATCCTTTTTCGCCGGTACGCCGACGCGCTTTTTAATTTTCTCGGTCAACATGCTCGGGAATATCAAAAACGCGCCACTGAAGTTAATTACCAACGTCGGGCTTGTAATTAAGGAAAAGGTTTTTCGGGTATCGCTGATGAAATTTCACGATTGGAGCGTGCGTTCGATTAATATCAGAAACAGAATGAATTTACCGTAGAAGCGCTCGGCTTGAAAAGCATTTTGCTCTTGTGTCAGTCCTATCTATTTGAGACGGCTAGACGATTTATATGTATATGCCCGCGTGCAAGTACGTATCTACGTGATACGCGACCTTAACGCGACTATAATGGACTTGCAAACTATTCAACGCATGTTAAACCGCCTAACTTAGGAAGGTTACAAAGCCGGCGCTGCTATAGGACAACCCGCTCTGAAGACAGAGAATCCGAAGACCGGAGAGGAGTAGACTATCGGATATTAGCGTGTCGGAAACTTCTCCGCAAGTCATTAATAATTCCATCAAAAATGCCTACGCCCAAAACAATTTCGCGCAAATATTCACCCGGCTAACAACGTCTATCGATCACGAGGATTTAAAGTAAGGCTGGGGAACCGATTCGCGGAATATATCCGCCATGGTGTGAAATTAAAATCCGCGGATTATTACGCACGAGGGCACGCCCGAAATTTCCTTCGATAATCGCTCGATATAAGGACGCCTACGCGGGAAATATCATGTCTATGATTAACCGAGGGATAATACCGGTAAATCGCCAAATCGTTTTACCAGCGGCGATGGCAAAACCCGTAATCCGCGACTTCAACGATCATAGATAAACCTAATGGTCCGTACTAATTAGAATCAAAGCCCATTATCGTCCCTTTCCAGTTGGCAAAAACAAATTTGTCGGGCACATCTATTACCGATTCCGATTGTTTGTAGGGATTCGTATAATGTGAACAAGCCGCGTTAACGAGTACACGACGCGGCCGTTGTGCCAACGTTAAAAATATAAAATAGCCCCAACTCGAAACTCAACCCGATCCGGCGTACCGGCAGCGATTAATTAAATTTAACATTCGGCGACCCTCGAGCCCAATAAATTTGCATTGGACAGCCGCGTCATTTTGTACATGAATCGGATCAAACCTTACGCCCCCTTTTTCCGGGGCAATAAAAGGGCGCCCATTGTATCGGCCGATCCGATCCAACGATTAGACCATTACTTCGTTGCCGGGGTCTTAATCATTCGGTACTTAGCTCCCGCTATCTCCCGTACCCGATGAACGAACTTTCCTCCGACATCGTGGCCTCCCGGAGGAACTTGCCGACCCCGATGCTCGTAGATAAACTTAATGGTTCCGGGCTAATTAGGCCGGAAAGTCCGGAGCCGAGAGCATTAGCGGCACCTTTCGCGGCCCACGAATAATTTGGTGGTATGGTTTCTGCCCCCAGGAGAGCCCCAGGAGACGAAGCGGGCCGCCGACCAACGTCATCCTCGCGCATCCTGCATCCTGGACCGCCGTGAGACCAAGTACTACGTGAGTTTTCCTGAGTACCGAGTTTTCCTCGGAACCGCCGGGAGGAGTATGCCTTTCAAGATGGACGAATGGCCAAGAGGAGTGAGAAAGGTACGGAGGAAGTCCAACGGGATCCCCCCTTCCGCCGGCTGATCGCCGTAACGAAGGTTAATCTACCCGACAAAGCAGCGATATTGGAACTTGGCTCGTTACAACAACGCGGCGTCTCTGCGATCGAAGCTCAGGTAAACGGCCGAATTCTAATATCGCGGATACCTAATGTACGATAGGTAATATGCGAAGCCGTCTAGCACCATTCGCTGGATGGGTTATGATATTGATATTCGGTGCACCATTTTCTTTATCTTGAACTTTGTTGTAGAGATCGAAGGTTTATATAGAAATTTTGCGATTACTTTTGCCGATATAAATAATAATGTCTTCTTGTTCTCCTAATATTTGTACTTCACAAAAGGACACGGAAAGAAGAAAGTTTAATAAGAAAATGGATGACCGAAGGAAGTAGATACGTTTTAAATAATTTTTATATGAAAATCTCATCAGATTGAATAATCTTAAAGAGCTTGACTTAAAGACTTTAATGTTCAAGTAATTTATTGATAAAAATGATACCAATATTGAAATGTGTATTGCGTTGAAATTGAAATGCGTATTTTATCTCTGCATACCATTTCTACGCAATATCGACACTTCATTAAGCGCCACTTGTGCAAAGGATACGTAAAGCTTGTGAAGAACATCGCGCTTGTGTGGTTAGGGCAAATGGTGGGGTGGAGCGGCGCGCGATCTCGATCAGCAGTAGCGATGCATATCCAACCTCGAATCTGACGAAGATGACGCGCTGAAAATAATACGTATTACGTAGGAAAATTAATATTTGCATGGAAAAACACTGTTTTAATACCCTTTAGGACGTAAAAAACCAGACCGCGTATTATAATGGATAACTCTTACCTTTCCTCAGATTCGCGTATTGAGAAAGAAAAGAAAAGAAAAAGAACATTAGGGAAAGAGGAAGAGAGGGGGGGGGGCAGAGGGAGAAAGAGAGAGCAAGGATATAGTAGACAGAGAAGAAACGAGGAAAGGAGGCTAGGATCCTTTTTGTCGATGCTTTATCCATTATCCGGAAAGCCGTGAGCGATAACCGCATCGAAACGGTATTGCAGTTGCTAAGAGAGAAAAGCTCCCTTGGAAAAGGGAAAACTTTAATTCCTTTTTTTTCGACTTTTTTGTCTCTTTTTCTTTCTCCCATTCCCTCTCTCCCTCTCTGCCTCTTTATCACGAATGAGAAACATGGAGAAATGTTACTGAAATAAGTTAATTAATAAGCGTTAATTATTAATAAGTTAATTAATAGCGAAAATATTGATATTTTACTCGAATATTTAAATATTTAAATAAACCAAAAATACGAGAAAATCACCGCTGAATTTTTACTCAAAATTGCGCTACGTAGATCCTCCATATTCTTCTCATTCGTATTCGTTTACCGTCTTAAATAACTCTTTTTCTTATTGATATGCCTTTCATATATCGTCTAGCACTTCATCTACATATATTTAACTATTGACAACGTGTTACTAACGACTAATTTTTTAAAATATCGTATCTTATGTAATTGAATGATATCCATATTTATTTTTGAGCAAAATCAATTAACCGCAACAAAATAACTTTTTGTTGACAGGTATGCGCCACCTAATCGTAATTCTCCATGCAAAGAGTGCATCTGACGGAAAACATTCGTTGTCCCATATGACATGCAAAATCATCTCTAATCTATCATCTAACACTTCAACAAAATGGAGAACAAGCATGTGTGCCAGTTTTCAAGTATCCATCGCCTTCGGCTGCAGCAATGCAAAGGAATATCACGACGTTCATTCGGGCATAAAGATGCAAAGAAATATGAACGTTCCTACGGGTGACATGAAACAACGTCGAACAGCTCGTGCTTTAGGAGAAAGGTACAATCGAAGAGATCAAGCAAGAGCAAGGATTGGCCAAGGAGAAGCACATGCGGATTGTCGAGGCATTGCGTGGGACGAGGGAATGTCGCATTACGGAATTGGAGAACGATGATCTCTTCGCGGTGGATAGTGCGTCCCGCAACAGGATCCTCATCAAGGGAGGCACTAGCTCGCGCTGAGCGACGGACAATTAAGCAATTTCACGAGCAATTCATTAAGTATTTAAGCAGCGACGCTTAACGAGATAAAGAAAAAATTCCGGGTAAATTGAACGGGCAGCATTTGCATGGGAATTAACCGGGGAAGGTATTTAGAAGGAAAATAATAAAGTGGCATTATAAGGGTTCGTTATCTTGTACGCATATTTATGAGCGACACGAAGAAGACGGTAGACCGGAGTGTCACTTAATTAGGTAAATGCACTTTGTCGGTCTGTAAAAACGGCGCGGATGCTCGTGGAATTAACAGGGCCATTCCGTCGCTTCGAAGGCGCTCTATGCGGGTGAGAAAATACGGGGGGGGGGGGAGGAGCAAAGGGATGGCGGAAGAGAAAGAAAAGGCGCTCCGTGATTTCGGGAGGAATTTCGCCGCAACGTACTTTTGGTCACCTCGACGCGTTCAGGAGGCCCTTGTACAAAGTATCCCCTATATCCTCCTTTCGTACAGCGTGCGTGCCGACTTTCGATCCGGCAGAACGTCGAAACCAAACGTGTCGACTGGTCTTTCCAATGGGTCGACAAAGAGCTGCTGGGGGGGGGGGCGAGGAGGGGCGGACAAAACGCGAGGAAATTGGACGAAGAGCGTCCTTCGTGCGGCTCCCTCCGACCGCGAAGGTAGTTACGTGATTACGGCGGGCCGGAGGAAATCGGGCGCACTTTAATTAACGGAGCTTGCAATAAGCATCGGCGCGAGAAGCGTCACCGCCCCCGAACGGAGACACGGCAATTACATTTACCGCTATACCCTTGCCAAATAGCAATAACAATGCCTATTAGATCCGTCAAAATGATCAACGACCCCTCCGCACCCCGTCGAGTTAAACGCGTATACCTCGATTTCGTCGCGCAGACGGAGAAAGGAAAGGAGGCCTGAAGTGTTAGACCGGGATAGGATTTACGATGCGAATGATACGGAAGGATTTACGTTGTCGAAAGATCATTTTTGGCGGATCGATTCACGGGCAACGAGACACGTTCTTCGACGTTCCCAGCTCCGGGGTCGCACGCACGCTTACTTTTTATATTTTAGAAGTACGTACCGTTACGTATATAGATAGCTGCTGAACGAAGAAGCGAACCGTTCCAACGTTCTGATGAGCGAGAAGGGAAGTACTTTGCGATTATAGCGATATACCAAAGACTTTTTAAACGGAAGAAAGCAGATCGTTGTAGCGTATAATGTCCGTGCAAGCTTACTAGTGCCGCCGCGCTTTTTCGTTATCGATACGTTTTGTCGCTCGTACCTATCGAACGATTTGTATGAAAGTCATTGTGAGTCATCGACGACTGGTCCTTCTGCCCGACATAGCGTGCTCTCGCAGTGATAGCTCGCGACTTTCGTCTTTCGAGAGTCGCGATCGCTCGAGTAAGCCTCCATTTTGAAATAGATCGAAAACGCCCCCTTTTCACGAAACGATTGACATTCATTTTCTTCCTTAAGAACTACGCGATTTCTTCTTGAAAAGCAATCGATTTATCTATAAGGAATCCAGAGATTTAATGAAAAATGTGAACAATAAATCTGCTTAATCGACCGGCGATCGGAAATGCTTAATGTTCTCTGGTAAATGATCGCAAGCAGTTTCTTAATAACCTAGAAACGTCATTAGTACGTCGTAGATTTGATACATTTACGTATTTTTAAGCGATCGAGGAGAATGGAGTGACTCGTACTGTGTTGCTGTGTGAAATTGTTACGTGAGTACCTCAGCAGAAGGATCAGTCTATGCATAGGGTATAAAAGAAAAATGTATTTTATGATATTTTACGCATAAAACGATCGTAAATCGATGTAGCGATAGTCCAAAATAAACTTACGTAGAAGTGTATAAAGAAAGAGAGAGAGAGAGAGAGAGAGAGAGAGAGAGAGCGAGAGCGCGAGAGAGAAAGAGAGAAAGAGAGAGAGAGAGAAAGAAAGAGCGAAGCGACGTGCATACGTTGCGCACTTAACGAAATAACGAATCACGATCGAAGACGGTTTGCATAAGAAAAACCGCCCTTCGATCCAGGCAGTGAAGGGATCCGCGGAACGATGATTGTGTACTACCGATCGTTGGTTATGGAAACAATAATTAACTTATCGCCAACCGTAACTCGTCAATGACCATCGTAGCCGCCACTACGGTAGATATTATCGTGCGACCAACTTCCTCGTTATCCTGTTTCCACGATAGTCAATAAACGTCGATTACCGATCCGCGAGAATCACCCGTTCACGGATATAACTAAGCGCTACTGTAAAATATTGTATATTATTTCCGCGTTATTTATTTTTCAATGTTTTTACTAGAAGACGCGTTTTTACGATACTCAAAAGAATTATCGCATAATGTTATACAGCGGCACGTCCCACAACGTGTTAATCGACGAGGGAAACCTGTATATATATGCCAAGTGCATAATACGAAAAGGATACCCATGTTGGGACGTTGCCTTTAACGCGACACAATTACAGTACGGCAACCAAGCCGGATTAGTATGTTTATAAACTTCATCGTATTTCCAGCAGCTTTTGCAGTCTATAAACTAACCAGGATCCGAAGCAAAACTAGTTTAGAACGTTAAGAGCGTACAGCTTGCGCGTTAAAGGCCATAACGAACGTACCGTCCGCCCTCGTAACCTCGAGACTCGTTCCAGGGACGCGCTTAACGAGGTTCGGAAAAGGGAGAGATCCGTTCTGTTTCCCGAGAAGCGAACGATAGAGAGAAAACGGCGAAATTATTTTGATGGAGGGCCGACCGAACGATTCGTCTTCTAAGACGCGTGGCAGCGAACGTTCGCGTTTCGCGATAGTCTGATAGCGGACAAAGTGCACTATGGACCGTAAGGCTAACTTTAGCAGCACGAAATATTAACGTTAATAGCGAAATTATCATAAGAGCGAGCGAAGCTGGAATTATTATTAAAGTATAGGCCGCTGTCGATGTTTCCTATGGTGGTCACCGATCGTGTTCGTAAGAATCGAACGTAGTAGGTGCCGAAAGAAAATCATGGCCAGTAATCGTTATTGGACATCGCGGACAGAGGATAGTTTACGTAAAACACGAGATCTTGATTATGTTTTGTTTGACAATGAACGAACCAATTGCTTGATTCCACGAGTGCATTTCTACATAAGGGAAGGCTTCACTAACGTACACGTGCACGAAAATTGTTTAGCGTATGATTTAACGTTCTTTTTTATTTCGAATCTCGTGTATTCGTTCTCGTTAATCGGCAAAATCGACGATCTCGTAATTCGATGCGCAATTGCGATGCATTAGATCAATTTTGAAAAATTCGTACGCGTGAATCTTTATGTAATACTAATGATGATACGAGTCACAATTTCGCATATTGAACGTCAATTGCGAAAATATTTTATTCTAGTCGTATCTTTCGTGCTTTGTCGAGTAAAGTAATATAATTTCTGTGTTAAGTGTAATAGTCAATTATGTTTTAATAAAATCTGCCAAGATTCTTGTCAATGATAATTATTCATCCACCAACCCATCTTATAATAAAGATTCATGATAGAGGACGTGTAATAAAGTTTTGTCAAATTTGTTGTACACGAATATGTGCATTAAATTATTTGTACAAGATAGAGAGCAAAAGATATTTCCTTGTTGTAAATAAGTGAGAACAGATTTAAGCAAAGCCTTTGGTATGGGTGAAATAAAAACCAAGACAAAGGGAGCTATGTTTAAAAAATATATTTATATAAAATTCTCCTGAGAAAATAGCAGTACTAATGTATACGCGTGAGTTCCTAAAGGTAATATTAATTTAACAGCTACATGAGTTAAAACAACTGACTCGCACAAAATTATGACGGTAGACTATGCTACTCACAATTTACGCTGGTGCACAGAGATCGTTAAAGCAGATTAGTAGCGATTCAAACTGATATGTACATTTAGATAATAAAGATAATAAAATTATGACATCATACATTCTTATAGCTAACTATAGTATTCATTTTGTGAATCGACGTCGAAAATGATCTAAGTTGTACTTCTTGACTGTTAGCAATAAAGACCGGCTGTGTCTCATCCCATTCATTTGGTATACCACAATCAGGTACGGTATAAGTTAATATATCAAAAGAACATAAGCAATCCAAAAGCGGAAGGAAGCTCACTGTACCTAAAAAAAATATCATAGAAACCCACTCTTTGTAAAATAACTTTTCCAATCTAACTGATATGCTACCTGTTATTTGGCGTATTACTTCTCGTATTTCCTTTTGTATCGTTTTAACATCCTTCGTTCCCACTTCAGGAAGAGCAGTGTTTGCATTACCATTCGTTCCATTGGGCGTTTGCCCTTCGTAATCGACTTTAAAATCCCACTTCTCCAATACCTCTTTTGTGTTGACATTGGTTATGACTAAGATTATTTTGTGGACCTTTCGTTGCGTGAGCCATTCCTGAATCTGTCCGAGAACAGTATCTAAGAACGACTTAATTTGTTCGTCCGTTGACATTAAAAAAAACAATCCAAAATGCTCAGCAGTTTCAAATGTTTCTGGAGGATAAATTCCTCTTTGATATAGAATACTATTGATTCCATAAACTGTGGGAAAAAAAAACAGTATTAATAATTTCTCCGAAAGCTTATAACAAACGGAGAGAGTTTAAAATAGAAGAAAGAAAGAGTTGTCGGGAGATAGGTTCACTGTTAAATATTGCATTAACTTACGGAGATATTGCTTAACCAACTCCGCAGAGCCCTTTAAGGTAATACATTTTGCCTTTTGTTGTGTATCCGACATAGCCTTTGTAAAGTCGAATGCCGTTTCCTCTCGTAATAAATAAACTCAATACAAACACTTAAGAATTGTGAAGCTTCGAGGGTTACGATGAAGCCGGTACTGCATTTTAAAAACAACCAATACAGCGTTCATGAATCATTTTTCACCAATCACACACAGACAGGAAAGAATCGCTGCATTTTGGAACGCATCGTGCCCGACCGCCAATCGCGTGAGTCCAGATAACGAAATCATCTGATGAGGTTAACACAGTGTACGAGAATACACTCTCGGAGAAATAAATCCTTCATTATAGCAGGAGATTTAACGGACGTAATATTACATAAAAAACAAAAGAATTATAAAGGATACTTTGGTATAAGCGAACGTTGGTACGAAATAACAAGCAATAAATAATATGGATTTATAAAACGACGTTTGGCGTATCCGTTGATACTCTCAACTTAATGTTAACATGGTCGATCGTAGCGCCGTACTGCTGAGGAATGAAAACGTTTTAACCGTATGCCTCCGATTGTGGATAATTTTATGAGCTCTTCGCACGCGTCCATCATGGCATCCGGTGAAGAATTAGGTGTTTCTGCCCTTGTATATGATTATTTACTGAAGAAGGACGCAGCACTCGCTAAAGTATTCCAGAAAAAAACAAAAGCGGTAAGGTTACACGAAGATTGTATGTATATATTTCGGTAGATGTGTTTCAACGCGTCGCTTTACAGGCGGCACTGCAAAGTACCGCCATTCGCTGTACCACGTGGGCGAAAACCACATTTTTAGAAAAACACGTTTTCGAGATTTATTCATTTGATATCACAGCTCTCATCGTCGTATGTTTGTATATTTAGAAATCTATAATTCTAATCTCGTAATTTATTAGTTGCACAAAATTGGAGTCATCGAAAATACAGAATATTCCTTAACTTTTTGTAGAAGTGTTTCATAGCCGTTTCGAATCGATGGTTTATTTCGCGTATTCTTCTTTCAGCCCGCATTGCCAAAAGGAGCACCCACAATACAGGAAGTCTTTCAGCACTTTCAAAAGAGTTCTCCAAAAAAGGTTAATGTAAAAGCACAAGCAAAGGACAGTAGCTCAGATACAAGTTCGGACAGTGAAGATGAGGCACCCACGAAAGTTCCACAGGTTAATGGAAAACAACAGACTAAAGTTGTGGCAAACAAAAAACAAGACACTTCGTCATCCGAGGATTCTGCCAGTGAGAAGAAAAAACCTGTAGCTAAAGTGACTACAAATGCAAAAGCAAATACTAAAACTCCAACAGTAAAGAAAAAAGAAAGTTCCGATGAAAGTTCCTCGGAAGAGGAAGAAACGGCTCCTAAAGTACCCACAAAGGCAGCGCCCATGCCGAAAGTGAATAACACAAAAAAATCTTCGGATTCTGATTCAGACAGTGACGAAGAAATGTCCAAAGCAAAAATAACTGCCAAACCTGTTGCAAAGTCAGTATCAACTCCACAAGTCAAAGCTGCTGTGAATAAAGAAGAGAGCTCTGATGATAGTGATAGTAGTGAGGATGCATCCATGGTTCAAGCAACTAAGAAGGTAGCGCTAGCTGCCCCTGTGGCCAAAACTGTGGCAAAGAAGGCAAAATCTTCGAGCGATGATTCAGACGATTCTTCAGAAGATGAAAAAGTACCAGCAAAACCTGTGCCAGTTAAGGTAGCATCAAAAAAACAGGAGTCGAGTGACGATTCTGATGACTCTTCGGAAGAAGCTACACCTGTCACAAAGGTTGTTCCAACACCTGTTGCAAAACAAACTCCAAAAGCAGCAAAACAGAAAAAGGTTGAACCAGTAAAACCTGTTGTACAAAAAAAACAGGCAAAGGCTACACCAGTAAAGCAAGCAGTCAGCGCTAAACAGTCTTCGTCCAGCGAGGAGAGTAGCGAGGAAGAGAAGCCAGTGGCAAAGGCTGTACAGAATAAGCCTGTAGCAAAACCAGTAGTTGCTAAAAAAGCTTCTAGTTCCAGTGAAGACAGTAGCGATGACGAGCCTCCTGCAAAGAAATTTGCAAGTTCTGCAGCAGTTGTTGGAAAAAAAACAAATATCGCTAAAGCTGAATCTTCCAGCGAAGACAGCAGCGAAGAAGAACCAGTGACTACGAAACCAGCGCTTGGTAAAAATCCAGCTACAGCAAAAACTGTTAGCAAAGAGGAATCCTCTAGTGACGATTCTGACGATTCCAACGAAAAGGCAAAACCAGTCGTTGCAAAACCAACTGTAAATAAAACCATAAAAAAGCAGGAATCTTCCAGCGAAGATTCGGATGATTCAGAAGATGAAACACCAACCAAACCTCCCGTGGTTAAAGCAGCGGCCAAGGCACAACCCAAGAAAGATTCATCGAGCGAAGAATCAGACTCTGACTCACCCGAAGAAGAGTCGTCAAAACCTGCAGCAGCGAAATCCACTCCTGCAAAGGCTGCAAAGAAAAAGGCAGACTCAGATTCGGACGAAAGCGACTCTAGCGAAGAAGAATCCTCAAAACCAAGCACACCATCTACCCCTGCTGCGAAACCCGCCAAGGATAACTACAGCAACTTTGTCAAAGCCAATAACAGTTTCAATGGCGATAAGGTACAGTACAATCTTACCCTACGAATAAAAAAATGACTAAGAGGAATCTTCACAAATCACTTTTTGTTTAGCCCCAGAAAAATACTCCGTTCCGTCGCGTAAAGGACGAGGAGATCACGTTGGATCCAAAATTGTCTAACAATTCTTTCGAGGCCAAGGTAAATGCTCGGAAACATCCGAGAAACTCAGGTCACTCGCCGTTTCGCAAAAGCTTGCGACCATGTTTCCGTGCATTCACCGACCTTTTCTAAATTTTCAATACAGAGCGCGTAAAGAAAAAAAAGAAGAAGGGGGGATTCAAAAAGTGTGCAACAACCGTTGTACTATCGTAGAAAGCGGCGATTGACCTGCTGTTTCTCTTTTGTTCTAGGAGGATGACGAAGAAGAGGAAGGGTTTAATAAGCAGGGTGGTCGGGGTGGATTCCGAGGTGCGCGGGGTGGTTTAGGTTTCAGAGGACGCGGTGAGGGACGGGGTGGTTTTCGCGGTGGTCGAGGCGGCCGAGGTGGCGGTGACAGGGGAGGTCGTGGGGGTTTCGACAGGGGAGGTCGCGGGGGTGGTGACAGGGGGGGTCGCGGGGGTGGTGACAGGGGAGGTCGTGGAGGTTTTCGAGGTGGCCGTGGCGGCAGAGGAGGTTTTGAGAACAGAAGATCCTGGGGCGGAAGCGACAGCAACGACAGGGGGCGGGGAAACGGTTTCAGGAAGTCGTGGGGTAACAACGATAACGACAGAGGGGGTCGCGGAGGATTTAGGGGAGGTAGGGGTGGCTTCGATAAAAGTAAATCTTTCGATAACGCAGCACCCACGCAAAACAAAAAAATTACCTTTGACGATTGATTGCCGAAATTTCCATACAGGTGAGAAACGTTGCGCGAATCGAATTATCGAGATGAGAACTGCGCGTAAGAAAAATATTCGACGCATTCGAATCTCGCTTTAAAAGTGGAAAAGTAACTGGAAGAGGCACGAATGATGCGATAAACGTAAGTTAACGGATTAATCTGCTTTTCGCAGAGAGGTGCTCGTGGTTCTTGGGGCGAAAGGGCTAACCACGACCTGAAGCATACAAGAGGGAAGTCCTTTCGGCACGAAAAGACGAAGAAGAAACGTGGTAGCTACCGTGGTGGTCAGATAGATATGAGCGTCAATTCCATTAAATTCGACGACTAACCGAATGTATGTAAATGTAATACATTAAAGTTATATATATATTGATACACTCATTTCGGTACGAAGACATCAAAACGGTTTTAGATAAGCTCTCCAATTTGTTTACCGAAGCAACTGGTCTAAACTTCACGATAAAACTTTTACAACGTAGACATCTATAAAACAGTAACTCCGTGAAATATAGTATAACGTATAAAAATCTCAATATATAGGTGGATATATTAGATAATATTTCGTTTTCTATCTTTCCCCCGGTATCTACGAGAGATTTTTTAATAGTAACACAAAGTATAGCTCTTCGAAGCTATTTTGATAACGGGAAGCTGACTTAGTTGCTGTATTATAAAACAATTAATGTTGTGTATTGCAATATGTAACATAATTTATAACTTGATGGTTCCTAGAATTTATAGGAATTATCGAAGACGTGCCGAACGAAGTATCTTGCGCTTTCGCGGTTCTTTTTAAAGTAGCAAAATTAACGCCACAAATCATTATAAATCGTTTCCAATACGTCTCGGTATCGATATAATTGACTTTACTGTTTCGAGAACGGAACGTGCGTACAATTGTTTCCTATTAGTTTGTACAAAATTTTTCATGCAAATGAGAATTTGACTGACGCATCTAACTGAAATTGCATCGGTCGATCCACAGTTTTTTAAGTATGATATTCGCACTTTTCGCGCTTAAGGAGCGTCTTAAAATATTTAAGATATTGAATTCGTAACGAGGTGATTATTGAAGCTCGCAACGATCGTCACGCAAAGTAGTTTATTCGATGTACGTGAGAAGGCACCGTAATATTGTTTTTATGTTTAGTACCTAAGACTGTCCACAAAATGCAATGACCTTTGATGAACAACAAAAGAAAGGAACTCGAAAGGCATTGGATGTAGGAGTTATTAATTAAACGTGACGTTCGAAATTGCAGTGTTCGTATCCGCGGCGAATTGCCGGCAAGTACGATAAGCATCTTCCTCAATTGCGATTTGTTACATCGATACTCCGATCTGCGGTACTGGTGAGCTATTCCCCGCGGATACGCAACGTCGATCATGATCGAAGCGGCGAACAACTCTAACGTATCATGGTTTGCTGCACGAGATATCGAGCCGCATTATGATTACGTACGAGGCATCGTCACGTCATTGTCCTTCGACATTGTTGATAATTTGCAATACAGTCGCAGATACGAGATATTAATTTAAGAGTACACGAGTAATTTGTACAACGTTAAAATTATTCGATCGAACATGGAAAAAAAATAGAAATAAAACTATATAAACCACACGAGCTACACAGTTTGTCACGTGACCCCGGGGCTGCATCGCCTACCCATTTTTCAACCGATCTGCACGTTCAGACGGGAGGAAAAAAAAAAAGGTAGATAGGGACCGATACCCCCCGTCTCATCCCCACCTATTCCTTCGCTCTCTCTAACAGGGCACAGAGAGCGGTTACTTACGATTCTACAGTCAACCTCTGGACATCCACCTGTGAGGACGGAGGTGTTCGACCCCACGACATCCGGTGTAGTGACATGAACGGTGTTTGAGAAACTCGTGTGCCCTCGTTTCGAGATCCCCTTCTCTTTATTTTTTTTTTTTTTTTTTTTTCCGTCGATTAATGTAACGCGGGCTAATTGTCGATCGTAACATCGTAAGGACACGACGAAGGAATTTTTACGCAAGATTCGTTAAACCATGTTCCTCACGGTGAGTACCACTCTTGCCCCGATATATACGCGTCGCTGCACCTGTACGTGTTCTTTGAATATTTCAACCGAAAGAATTGCGGAAGGCCGATACTGGCAGTTTGCTTGAATGATTAAGACCCGCGTTGGTGAACCATAAACGCATACATATGCATGAACGATATACAGAAGCGAGAAGTCGAAGGAACTCGGGAAGAAATCGTAGATGCCAAATTGAAGAATCTAAGATCTCGAGATATTCGAAGGTTTATTAACTGGGCGAATATAAGGTTTAGGTATGCCGCTCCGGACCGGCCCTTTCTTCAGGTATGCGCTACCGGTCCTGCAGAATTGTATTTCAAATTCCCTCGTCATTCGATCTTAAAGTAGAAGAAGGTCTCTTTAACGCGCTCCTTGTGCTTTAAGGACGTACGTGATGTCCTATATCTCGTCAATTTTACAACAGCGACAAAGAATATGTGCGTGCATCACTTTTTTTTTCTCATTTCATTTTTGGTAGCTACTGCTAAGGTCATTTATCCTAGGACCTACTGTTCAAGGTGGGTTCCGAACCACCAGAGCTACAGTATACGTATCACGTGGAAAAAACAGAGGTGATTCGATTCCGGGTCTCCCGCGTGAAAAAGCATGACTTTGTCAGTGATACATTGTTCTTTCTCAACCTCATACATTTCTGTAATATCATAACTATAGTCGAATTATATTACTGAGTTTAATTTACATATCAGATAAGAGCTCCGAAAATCCTTTAGAAGCCACAATAATTTATTCGGAAGAGAAATCGCCAAAATACTTGTACCGTTATTGATTGCGAGAGTCGGTAGAATTATCCTCGATAACGCGTCACTGGCGTAAGGAGAATCGACGTTTTGGGTGAGTCGCCTTACCGTTAGAATCGAATATAGAACATATCCATGGGAGATAGAGAAACACATTTACGTCGAAGAACGTAAACTTTGAACGGCACTTCATTAGAATACGCTCCGTGCCTATCCCAATGCGCTACATTAAAAATCTCACGCAAGATACATTGTCTTAATTCATATGCTAACAGTACCTGACCGATAACGAGGTAAATTACGGCGTAACATGAGAAATCGTAGGATCAAATAATTGTTTGCCACGACTTGAAATTACGGAGGAGGATGAAGGTGCAGAAGACCTCGATCTCTCAAGTTCAGGCAATTCCCACGTGCGGCTGGTCTACACCCGGCCAACACCAGTCCTCTTTTATCTTAGGATTGCCGTTATATAATTCACGTCCTGAGGAGCACGCATCTATGAGAGCTTATATCAGTTCATTGCCACGCCATCGATATCACACGACAATTAAACTCTAGGTCCTTCATTGTTTCGCGAAAAATATAATTGCTCGTCTTAGCGAAGTAACCCGCGCGTCGATCTGAGGCAAATGGAATCCAGAAAGCTCGATATAGACGTGGAAAAGCAGAGCTGGCTCGCAGTTTATAGATCACTCAGTTATAGAAAAAGGATATCATTTTGAAGACTATCCAGACACCGATACTACGACCGCGAAACCAGCTCGAGATTGATCCAACCCTCGTAAATAGCGGAATGATAATCACGATGTTTCACAACTCTCCGGCAAAGCCGGTATAGTTATTTATAGTTTCATAAATCCTTCAATGCGGGCAACGTGTTTTATCGGATTCTCATACGTGATGCTGGAAAAGATTGCGGGGAGTGAACGCACGGGCGCGGTAAATTAGCGATCGAGAATCAATGTCGAGAGCAAGGATTTCCCGAGGTAACAGGTACGCGACAGTGGTCACGGCCAATGACCAACCTTGCCTGGTATCCATTAATGATTTCCTTCCTAAGCTCCCCGTAAGTGTAATTTGCAGCTCGAGCAGCTCGCACGTCAATTATAGTCTTCTATGGCTCTAATCTCCGCTTCGCCACGGTAAAGCTATTAAGGTATTGATTGCGGCTTGTCATGGGCGCTCCTAAATTTAACAAGGCGTATTTCATATCCAGGATACAACGTTCTTTAATTTCTGTTTCCTTTTTTTCTTTTTGTAATGAGATACTACGATTTATTTGGTACAATTGACCATCGTCTAAGCAAAAATGGATTTTATTCGCGCAACGATAAGCCACGTACTGTCGCATTGCTTTCACTCGACTTCCATCGGCGGCATACTCGCATAACGGAAGTTATGCGTGGCCGGCAACCTAGAAACCCCGAACTTTACATGGGAGTCCGTATCGATTACGTGCAACCAATTGCTATTCTTAATTGTCTGCGCTCGTCACTCTCTCGCATAATCGTGTCGGAGATCCTCATTCTACGTGCGAAGAGGTTCGAAAGGGAAATAACTGTGTTCGTGTTCAACGAGCTTGTTAGTCTTAATTCGAGTGCAATTTTCATGCTTTTGTCTTCCGAAGCGGAAATCCTTGCTACCGATTTCGAGAGCGAAACTCGTAGGCTTTGATGTAAATTAAGGATTTTTGGGAATCAAGTTGGCTGAATGTAGCAGTAGGAAGGAATAGCCATCGTGTATGATTTCATTGCGCGTTATTACAGGGAACGTAGAGATAGCTATGACTCGCGAGAACGCCGTGTTAAGATAAAGCTACTCTAATTGTAAGTGTACAGGTCGATCACTTTTGCTCCTGACCTTTTGTAAACTCGAGTTCCAAGGCTGCTTATTCACACCTCCTACCATCGCGATGACAACGTACTCCTGCAGCACGCGAGCTCAAGTTCGTTGCCTGACGCGATCATCATCGCATTATACATAAGATCACACGTATGTCACGGCTGTAATGATCCTTTAACCAACCGCTATACGCGAAAGAATCTTTATTACCCGAGCGTTACTTCGTCCAGCCTACTCACCCTCCTGGTAAACGTGAAAAGCTAATACGACGTTATATCATAATAGGATTACACTTTCAATAAATCCATATTCTTCTCAAAGCCAACATTAAAGAGCTAATAAAGGTACCTCGTGACGGGCATAATACATATATATATATATATCTCAGCGCTGTCATTCCAGATGTCCAGATACCTCGGTTTTATTTTGATCCTTTCCGTGTGTGGCCATGGATACGGTGCCAAAAAATGCGAGGGGAACGGTTTAGGTCTGAAATACGTGTGGGGCGATGCGCTCACCGACCCCTCCGACTGCATAGGACCGAACAACATGCAATATCCCTCGTAAGTACCTCTGCAAATCAATTGGACATTGTCTCGTGCTTCGTCAATGATACCGTGCCGCTTACACTTTGATACAAGAACCGTCGATAAAAGCCGATCCTTCTCGCAGAGTCGCAATATCGAGGAGCTACAAGAACCTGTGGGCCGGCAGCCGAACGGCGCGATCTCATTTGTCACGGACAAACGACTCTGAACAGACCAGGCAGACGCTCCTTCACAATTACAGAGTCACCCACGGGGACTACTCGATCGCGGGGAACTCACGAAACGGTAAGCGCGTTTTTTCGCCCCTGGTCACAGCGCCGATTTTACAATCCTGGGACCCTCGCGAAAGACGCTGTTAGTGGGCCAAATTGAAATTCCGGTACTGGTATCCTAGTGGGATACTTTCCGATTAGTAGTCGAGGAAGGTTTAAAGAGGGACTCTCGCGAGCGCGAGAGGAAAAGAGCGCATCTCTCGAAGCACGCGGTGGATGAAATTGCCTCGATGCAGCGAGCCGCGCTGGTTAGTCGGGCCCGGTTCTCGGGATCACGAATAATTGTGAGAAACGGCAGTAGCCTACATTCTCGTCGAACTTTTGCGGCTCGTTCGTTACAACGCACACGTTCCCCCCCGGTACAAAAATGCGCGACGCGCGTCGAATTTACACGCAGCCATTACCACCGAAAGCAGGCAGGGTTATACCGCGGTAAAAACTCTGCGAGCGACGGGGATTAAATTCTCCAGCCAGGTAACCGGAAGTTACGGATAACGATAACACGTAGCAAAACCTCAATGAGTATTGCACGAGAGAACCGTTGATCATTCGAAGGACGGTGTGCACGATATTTTTTCTCGAGGACATAATACCTCGGGCATCGATCATCTTTGAGTCGTAAAGGAACGGCTAAAAGAAGCGCAAAATTAGAACAGTCGGTTATACGATGTAACGAGCATGTACCAGTTCATGATCGTGCCTGGCCGCTACCCCGTAGCCTTGAATTATGCGGCTGTCCTTATGACACGAAAACCCGGTTCCAACTATTCACAACACCCGTGTCCTGTCCGGCGAGGAATTCCTTGGAAATTAGCACTCGAAGGTACTTGGTGTTACTTAACGCGAAACGATACGTCGGCCTTTGGAGGAAGTACTCGTGACATCGATGTCTCATCCTTTCGATAGTGGTTCCTCGGTGCACGAGGAAGGTAATAAGCCACCGTGTTATCCGGCCAATACAGTTATCGCTCGTTGTGCTCATAACGGGACACTGGCGACCCACTCGCCGTTTGGAACATACGAGCCAACGGAATCCCGAAGAAAGGGCGCCGATCTCTAAAGGAGTTATTCGCTTTTTTCCTCCTTGACAGCGTCGGGGAACCTTTTGCGATCGGGATCTTCATTAGCGTCGACGGACGTCCGTCTTCTCGATCGAATATCCGCGCCATGAAGATTAGACACTGCTGACGGAATTAGCACGTACTTTGCTTCCAGGACGAGTATTTTCGACGAAAGAATCTTGCGGCTCGCCCGCGAGGTTGTGTAAGACGAGGTACAATACCACGGCACCCATGTACGGAGTCAGTCTGACCAGTGGCCAGCCAGTAACGATCGTGCAGAAGTTCCCTGATCTCTTGCAACAGGTCGTCTTCGAAGTATGCGAGTGAGTATGGTCCTAATCGAGCGCTCGCGCTGAAGAAATTGATCGCATGCCCCTTTTTAATATCGAAATCCGTCGGCCTACGGGCATTTTCAAGTCTAACGCGTGAATGCAAAGCGGCACGGTTAAAATTGAAATTCAGGAATGGGTCACCGAGCCGCATTAATTCGAATGTGGCACAGTGGGCCAACTCGATCTACGACTTCGTATTCGTGACCAACATGAACCTACTTCCGAAACTTTTTTAAATCGTTATTTACACCCGTGGTTTTTCGCGTGCCTCTTAAATCTCGAATCGAAGAGTTTTTGTACGAGGAAATATATTAAAAAATTCAAAAAACGTCCATTTTACTTTTCCTATATTTCAGTACATATACATAAAAAATCCTTATATCAAAATTAATCGCACAAATTATTATACAGGTGTTCTTCGTTACATCGTACACGTGCAATATTTCCAACGTAATAATCCTTTACATAGATATAATATATACTAATTTTCCAATGTACCTATGTTAAAATACGTATTAGTAATACGATTAAATCCTATCGTTTGAACGAATATATTTCACGGAGGATTTAATCGAAATCTCGTTTGCTCACTGTTTTAGATCGAAAGAATGCGACGTGGTCCACGGTGAGTGCACACAGACGTACGTGCCGTACTTGTTCCTAGTGATTCCGCTTGGACCAGTGACCTTGACCGGTCAAGATTACGTGCTGGTCGAGAGCGGTTGCGTTTGCAAGCCAAGGAATTCGGCAAGCGCCTCGTCGGAGCCGCCGATCGTTCCAAGCTTTTAAATGTTCGTCGAACCCGAATCGTCGGCACGAGGCGCATGGATTCTTTAGCCGGCACGAATACTCGCGCTCAGCCGGCTAACAAACCGAGGCCCTGCGACGAATCGATGCGAGGCGATTTAAAGTTCGACCACCGCGTTGGAGTGCCTCCTTACGCGGGGGCTGAATGACGCAAATTACTGAAATCAGTATTGAAGTTGCGCTAGAATGACTTTTCGAAAGGAATCCGGAAAATTGGTGATCCTCCGTTGTAAACGATTTCCTTCATCCGACCGTACTTGGCAATTTTCAAGACGCTTATGCTCCGGAGGAACTTTAGTACCTTTGCAACGTTGGATCGGCCAATTCAGTGCTTTGCCATGCGGTACGAGTCGTTCTTCATCCTCGATGGGACGTGGACAATGATTTCTCGAAGGATACTTTTGGAGCAATTTAACGGACTTTTGTCGTAAACCTATATATATATAATCATTTCGATACCCGTGACGCTCGATTGGGACCAATTTGAATATTGCTTCGTGGACAATTAACGCAGACCACGAAAGTCCCCGATTCACGGCGCACGGCATACAACGAATATTGAGTTCAACAAATTTGTCGAACTTCGATCACTCTATTTAAGATCATGCTCGCTCATAACACTATTTATCCCTTGAATCAGTTCGATCGCCATTGCCGACATCCTAAATTTGTTCAATGCCAAATAATCTGCAATCTCTTCAGTACCTTTTTTTTTATTAGTACGCGACACATTTCACGGACGAGTTTCGCTCGAAAAGCTGTATATCCGCGTTAACATCAGGCGTTATATCACGATACATTAAAACCGCAATGCAATTCTCGAAGTCGTACAGAACTTTTGCTTTGTTTCTCACGCGTCAAAAAAGGAGGGGGAATTTATATCACCGCCGTGAAAAAGCAAATCAGGGCACCGGTGGTCGTTTCGGAGAATCCGGTCTCGGAATTCGATCGAGTTTGCTAGACCTGCCGTAAGCCGGTTTCGAGCAGGTGTATAACGCTCGTGTCCGCAAACTCTGAGATGGGCGTCGACAGGGTCCTCTTTTAAAGACCATCGTAAAATTATATCACGCGCTCCGATCCTACCGTCTAGCGAAAGAAAGTATCAAAAGTGCATTGCCCCTTGGTCCGCCAAATCAGGGACTCTATTCCTTTTCGCGGTCGCGAGAATCTTAAAAGCACGGATACGAAGCCAGAAAAATTCCGATAATCGTATTTCGAGTATTCTCACTTCAGATATATTTTCCTCGGTATTTTGAAGCGTCGTAAAATCGTACGACTCTTAGTACGACCGAATGACAGGCCTGGAAGAGCATCAGGTTTTACGCTCTTGGCGGCTCTCGTCTTTAAGTACGCCAGTGCCCTGCTTATGCTTCCCAGAACCGGACTCTGGAAGCCTGCTTCGTAATCGTACGAACGAACAGGATGGACGCACAGTCAAAGAACGAATGGACCGCACTGTGAATTCCGATGAGTGTAATGTACCGTTATCCGCTTTGCGGGACCCTTCACCTTGATTTACTTCACCCAGTTATTTCATAGACGAGACACCATATAGTGCCGCGGCACCCAAAAGTGAAACGGACGTATTCCTCTACGCGTGGGATCACGTTGAAATATTTAAAACTACGGAAAAAACAATTGATATTTATATCGACTAAGAGATAGCATTTGGAAACTCGATTATATCCATCATATCTGTGCGCTCAGGAAGGAATAGATTTGACTCGCTTTGACGATAATTCTCGATAAAAGCGATACCGTTTCGTTGCGCGAAACGTGTTGGGCGCAATGGTACATCGTTTATCGATATATTAAACAAGGTCCATCGACAGGTTGCAGATTACGCATTTTCAAGCTAGAGATACGTTTAGATTCGTCTAATACTCACCGATGCTGTTCTGGTGCTGCATTGAAAAGTGGAAATTATTACGTGTCATCGACAATTTCGGCAGTACACCGGTACTCTCATTCGCATGTCATCCTTTGTATTTATAGTTGTAATATTCAATCATGTATTTATAATTTATTACTAGATTATTGTGTAACATGTACATGAACGATTCTTTTACCATTTCACGTTGCCGCTTGCTTCTTTCTTACATATCCTCTCCTTGCGAAACTAACGCGATGGAAAAAATAAGGAAAACAGAGGTGATCAGAAAAATTACGATCTTACACAGACGATGTTACGTGCGCCTTTACATTTTAAAGTAATTAACGATAGCAAAACCAATATAGTGACATAATTACTCCTGACTCTCCTCTTGCTCGAAATGTATATGAATTCAACGAATAGTCCTTACGCGCAGTTGTAACCTATATAGTGATTCAATAATATAACCAATTTCCGCGGTTCTCATCTTCCTCGACGCAATTTCGGCAGATAAGATCTTGAACGATAAAAATATGCGTTGTTGCAAACAAAACATCTTGGAAACTTTATTTTCGTTTTTAAATAACGGCAGTGATACTTCAAATCTTCATAATTTCTGAACAGATCTGAAATAATAATATTTGGTAAACTATGGCGTAGTAGGGTTCTCCATCTTTTATTATAATTTTGAAAGTCAGAAGTAGCCTTAGAATTCCGTTTGAATACTTCGATATATTGCCGTATCGATGCCAGTAAGTTCGTTGGAAATATCTCGGTTCATACGCGGCAGCACTGTTCGGTATTGAACAACTTCAACTTTCTTTTCAACGGCACGGCGGCCATATTGGCGGATTGATCCACCGTGTGTCGGCGTCCATGAATGTTCCATCGTGTGGCGGAACGATTGTACATACAAACCTGCGTACTACTTTTCGAAGAAGTCAAATTCGCGCGTTCGGATTACGAGGAGATACGTCGAGGCGCTTTCCTTAAAGGGGAGGAAGAAGACCGAGGCTGGAACGACGCCAACTAAAGATTTCGCACGTCGCAAAGGTTCTCATTGCTACACGTTGCCAAAATGATGTATACAGTAAGTTCAGCTAATTTTTCAGAAAGCGGGAAAAAATTCTGGAGTTCATATCGGGCTCACCGTGTACATAGCACGTCGTCGATTGCGAGTTATACGATATTGCTAACAATTTTTCCAGGGGACAACCGCGTCGCAGGACACGAGGTTCAGCGATAAAGAGAAGAAGCTTCTTAAGCAGATGAAATTTGGCGATTCTCTTACGCAGAAGGTAAGCAATGCTTCTCACTTGCCTTCATTATTTTCTTTCGTGAAGCGAAAGTTACGTATGTGTACTATGGTATAGGTATTGGAATTCTTTCTTGAAAAATTTTGATGTACAGTATTCATCTCATTTTATATTTACATAGGTGGACATGAGCAAGGTAAAACTTGATGTCATTAAGCCCTGGATTACGACAAAAATTACACAAATTCTAGGCATGGAAGATGATGTGGTGGTAGAATTTGTGTATAATCAACTGGAAGAGAAGGTAAGGAATTTATCACGTTGAATTTAATAGATTAGAATTAGGTTTGCGATTATAGTTTGAAAAAATGAAATATTAAATGAGTTCACTTGGCTTTTTCCCCTCATCATAGGATATCGATAAATACACATTATTTCAGCACAATGTTTTGTACCAGATACAAACATTTCGTCCAAAATACGCACAGTGTGCTTACTTTGGATTCAAAAAGCAATGAGGCATAAAATGCTCATTTTATTTGCCTCATAGTTTTTAACTTTTGCGAAAAATCTCATCGTTCCCAAATGTCCTAATTTTGATTAACCCAAATATTCCTTCCAAGCATATCCCATTTCAACAAAAGAAAAACTGATGTAGCTGATCCTGCAATAGCGTAACATGCAAAGGCAAATTTTTATCACATGTGTTTGAATTCCCCGTTAGTATAAGTAGAGACCGTTGGTGGGGCTCAACCCTTTTGTCCAAATGGCATTCGGATGTGCTCCTCTCTACATCCGATTGGCCGCCTTTCTATCAGCCGTCAACGCTAGCATCAGCCGATGGCAGCCAGTATGCCGCCTTCATCATCATAGAACCACTGCTGAATCTTCAGTCTCAACTGCAGCAGTATCTACATCTGCGACTCTACATCATCGGAGCAGCTGCATGCTGACACTATTCTCACCGCATCATGCTGACCCTGCTTCTTCCATCTCCCTTTGGAACTCCGCCCGAGGCCTTCTACCCTTCTGCAGATGTCGCCATAACCATAGAGGAATCAGCGCCACCTTCCCCGGACTGCTCCAATCACATCGGCAGCTGCAGCTGCCTCACGCTTCAGCTGTATCTACACTTCAGCTGCCTTGACGACTTCAGCTGTTCAACAACCACTGCTGCCTCAGACGAGGTAGTCGCACATCAGGGATGCAGGTCTGAAAGCTATGGCAGCTTTCTTGCAACATTCATCGAGCCTCTCCTGTTGGTCATTCGGAAGTCATCGGACAACTGACGCTGTGATCCTGTCACCCTTTCGGCATCACGTCTGCACTCTATGGACATCGGTGGGAAGCTGCAAAGTACCTCTAATTGGTACTCTTCCAATCACGCAACATCGAGGACAATCTCAACAGCACTGCAGATACATCTCTCAGGCAAAGTCATCGGTTCATGAAGGAGTTCAACTAGCAGCTCACACGGTTAATCGTATCCACATGATTAACCTATGGACTACGTTGGAGGTATCGCTACATGGTTTGACACTCTTTGTCAATGTCACAGGTTGGTGAAACGGTGTTCCTTCTATTCCAAGCTAATCCTTCCACTTTCAGCTAATACTTTCACCACGTATTTATGATTCCTATTTCAGCATTTATCTTAGCAATATTAATTTTAAGATTGCTCAAAACTGATAAAGTATCGGTGTACTTGTGCTATTTGTGCGTTTATCGATGAGTGATATCTTCCTTTCTTAGCACGTCACTTCCCGTTGAGGGCGAAGCATCTTGTTGCAGTTTTGGTGGTAAGACCTTAGAAATAGAAAAATAAATCTGCTTTTTCGAGGGGGAAAAGCAGTTAGTATCAAAATAGGGTGATGAATGCTTATTCATACTGAACAGTACTACTCAAACTTAATCATATTGCTATCTGTCTGGTATAAGTATGCCATATAAAAATGTGTTGAGCTCTGTGTCACTACCAAAAAAATAAAATTTCTGTGCCATGTATTTTACAGTTTCCCGACCCCCGAAAAATGCAGATCAACCTAACAGGCTTCCTGAACGGCAGGAATGCCCGATCTTTCATGGGTGAATTGTGGGACCTTTTGGTCTCTGCTCAGGAAAGTGTAACGGGCATTCCAGAGGCTTTCTTGCAACAAAAAAAAGATCAAATTAAAAAACGTTTGGTAATTATACGTTTCCGATAATATCTCCTTGAATAGCTACATAATAATAAACATAATTGTTGCCTCTAATGGTATTTTCGTTTCACGCTTTTTTTTTTTTTCTCTCGGTATCTTGCATATTTACGTCGTGAAATTTGCAAGAAATTAAAAACAATCGAATAACTAAATTCTGACACCCTACACAATGTTCACACGAATGTCTCTGATTAGATTTCTATTATTTATTTTTTATTTCTGTAATCAATATATCATTAAGGCACTCTTAAAATAGTATAAAATATATTCATTAGGAAGAACAAGAGAAGCTCCAGGCTTCATTGGCTGAAAAGGAAAAAGAAAAAGAACGAGAGAAGGAAAAGGATGAAGCAGAGAACAAGATAAAGAAAGAAGAGAAGGAACGTGGCTCCTCGAAGGAGCGCCGAAGAGATCGCAGTAGAGAACGTGATAGAGACAGGTATTTTATACTTCCAACGTATATAAGAAATTACTATATTACGTATGCCCGATTGTTTCTGTCTTCTCATCTCACTGCCCTTATCAATAATTCGTACCAACTTAGCTGATTCTCTCTATATTCACACGATGCAATTATACATCTCCCAAAAATAACATATTACATTGTATACACTCTACTCAGAAATAAGAGAAGCAGATCAAGAGATCGGCATCGAGATCGCGATCGATCCAGCCGTAAACGTCGATCATCATCGAGGTCTCCGAGCAAGAACTCACTCAAGGACAACGGTAAAGACATGCCCGAAGTTAAAATCGAACGAGAAGACTCACCACAGCCCGAAAACGCTATACCATTGATGCCAGTCAAAACTAAACCGTAAGCACATACCGAGGCTAGTATTATATTTTAACACGAATTTCGAATATATTTTAACAACCGCTCAACACGATTACGTCAACAGAGAAGCCGCAGTGGCGATCTCCAGATTACAAGCCAAGTTAATGAGCATAGCCGATGGGAAAAAGAAGAATAATCGCACTCCATCGCCCGACTCCCTGGATAAGGCGAAGAAATCTAGATCTCGATCTAAATCCCCCATAAATCGCTCCAAGAAATCCAGATCAAAGTCGCCCAGTCGAGACTCAAAGTCACGGCGCTCCCGTTCGCCCCCTTCGAAATCAAGAAGATCGCGATCCAAGTCGAGGTCTCGACGATCGAGATCCAGATCCAAGTCCAGAAGATCCAAGTCTCGATCCCAGGAGCGTTCGAAGTTGCGACGCAGCAAGTCCAAGTCCCCTAGATCGCATTCTAGGTCCCGTTCTCGATCGAAGAAGTCGAGGTCCAAGAGCGACGAGAGAAGTAAGTCCAGAAAATTGAGATCCGACTCGAGCGACTCCAGATCGTCGAAATCCCGTTCGAAGTCTCCGGACAAGCGGAAGGATAATCTCGATTCCAATAGAAAACGAGATGCGAGTACGAGCAGCAGTTCCGAGTCGGAGGAGGAGAAGGGGGCGAAGGATAAGAACGATTTTGAAATCAGGAAGAAGAAGGACGGGGTGCAGGCGAAGAGGTCCTACAGGAAGACCAACAAGGACGACAGCGGCAGCGACAGCGATTCTAGCAGGGAACGAAAGTCGGCACCCAAGAGGAGGAGTCCCTCGCCGCGCAAGGACAGAGGTCGTTCGAAGGACAGGGACAGATCCAGGGATAGGTCCCGAGATAGATCGCGAGACAGATCGCGCGACAGATCACGCGACAGAACAAGAAGGTACGTTCGGAGAATATCGAGGCCGCGAGCAGGGCGCGAATATTGAATCCGTCATTGTCACGGCTAACTTTGCGCAGGCGATCGTCTTTGGACAGAGAACGCGATAGGCGCAGGGAACGCGAGCGAGAGAGGGAGCGAGAACGACTGGACAGATACAGCGGTAGTCGTAGCATGCGGCCACCGTCCGTTCGTCGCGCACCGAGCAGGCGAAGGTACGGTACTATCAACTAGTTTATCGTATTCCCTCGCGTTTCGCATCTCAAGTTCTACTCCAGCCATCGGCAAGGCGCATACAATTTTCTACTCAACTCGTTTCTTGAAAATTTTTTATAAGCCGCATTGCTCACAGCTCACATTATCTAAACACAAACTTTTGCGAAACTATCGGAAGATATTTATTTGGTTAATATTAAAGTATGAATTAAACCGTTGTTACACACGCGCGACAGTGGAAACGTGGTTCTCGTGAAGAACGATTCTTAAAAAATACTCGATGCTGATACCAAAACCGTTAAAACGTATATCCACTTTACTCGAATCCCTTCTTCAAGGAGTCCACCACGTAGGAGCCCAGCAAGATACCGGCGCAGATCGCCGAGTCCTGGAGATAGGCGCAGACGAAGATCGCTGGACCGCAGGCGAAGATCGTCGGAGCGGCGCGACAGGCGCCGATCGGCCGATCGCCGTGACAGCAGGCGTCGTTCGCCGGATGGTCGGGACCGATCGCTCAGGTACGATAGATCCTCCTCTCGCGACAGATCGAGTAGACGAGACCGTTCCAGAGACAGAAAGGAGAAAGATCGCAGATCTAGATCTAAGGATCGTAGATCAAGGTCCAAAGATCAAAGATCGTCGGTGGATCGTTCGCGAGACGGAAAACGGTCCCCCGATCGTTCGAAGGATACTAAGGACAAGGCGAAGGACAAGAAGGTGGAGGAAAAGGTTAAACGGTCGACCGATGCGGAATCGCGAAAAGAATTGCGGAACGGAAGGTCTAAGTCAAGTAGCTCGGAAAGTAGCGAAAGTAGTTCCTCTAGCAATGAGGATGAATCGCTTAGGTGAGTAAAAACCTGTTTATACTTAACATTTGATAATGTGGTAATGAACTATATGTTTGCCAGATTTCATAGCAGCCGACCGTTCCTCTTTTTCCTGTTTAGTCGCGATGATCAACCCGATACTCCCTATCCCGCGCTGACGATCTTTGTATTCTGTGTACAGAAAGTCCATCGAGCGGAAGTCGTCTCAGGAGAAACGCGAGCGAGAACACGCGGACGATAATAAGAGAAAGGAAAAGGAGAAGATCGTGCCGAAAGGAGAAGAGGTGGTTAAACGACCGGAAAAGGATATGAAAAAAATGGAACCCCCATCCATCAAAAAGCCAGAGCCTAGCGTTTCGCCAAAGAAAATCCAATCCACCACGCTTCCTTTAACCAGGCATAGAGTAAGCAGTGTTCTCATTGCGCACGCATTTTTGATTTTATTTTAAGGCCTTTGGACATAACGCTTTGCATTTCCAGTTTTCAAAGAGTTTATCGCGTACTCCTTCGCCGTTTAAGAAGACTGAGGACATTATAGCAGCAGCCAAGATTAAGCAGCCGTCGAAGTAAGTTCTGAAATTCTGACGTATCGAGCAACGTAAGGAAATACATCGTTTGCATAGAATATCTATTTACAGGGATGACATCAAAGAAGAATCACCGAAAGTAGGAGAATCCAGCTTCCCCTCCGCAGACGTATTCCCACTGAAAAAAGACGACAAATCCCTGAAGTCGGGCAAAGTTGTACCCGAGGAAAAGAAATCCGGTCAGAAATCATCAGAACCGATCTTATTGAAGAAACCAGCAGAGACGATTAAAAAATCCAAGAGGGAAAAACGTGACGGCTCTACGGATTCGGAGGATAGCGAATGTGAAGGTATCGATCATACACGTAAAGGTATCAGGATACTTTCTATCTGTACGAGGAGATGTTATAAATCTGTTTTTATCAAAAAGGCAAGAAAAAGCAGAGGAAGGCGGACAAATCGAGGAAATCCAGGAAGACATCTACGGACGAAGATAAGTCTGACAAAAGCAAGGCTGGTTCTAGTTCCGAGTCTGAGGACGACAGAAAACATTCGGACAAGAGTAAAAAAGCAAGAGATACGAGCAGAGGAGGTAAAATGAAATACAGTTATATTAATTAAACCTGATTCCATTAAAGTTTATCAGTATTCAATGACGTTATTATTTTTTGCATCTCGAACAGATTCAATGGACGAACGGAACAAGGACAGGAAAGATAGTAGAAAGCGAGAAATTTCAGAAAACGATTCGAGGAAACGGTCGAAGAAGGACATGGAGGAGGAATTGAAAAAATCAAAAAGATGTAGAAAAGACTCCTCGGCAAGCGAGGAAGACCAGAAGCCTAGAAGGGGCAAGAACGAAGAGGAGAAATCGAGATCGCGGAAGTCTAAAAAGGATTCGAGCTCGGACGAAGAGCCAAGGAAAAATCGAAAACGCAGGGACAGTTCTTCGGAGGATGAAAAGTCGAGGACGCGAAAGTCGAGGAAAGATTCGACGAGCGAAGATGACACTAAAGTGAAATCAAAGAAATCGAAGCGGGATTCGAGTACAGACGACGAGGAAGTGGGCGAGAAGGACGCAAAGAAGAAGAGGAAAGTCGACGACAGTTCTGAAGAGGAAAAGGTAAAGAAGAAGCGCAAGAAAAAAACGAAGACGAGCACCAGCGAATCTGACGTAAGTTTCTACTGATAATAAACGATTTCTATTGATAGTAAAGATGCGGTTTTCATTGGAGTAATAAAATAATCCGTATATTTAGGAAAGCGAAATAGAGGAAAAGAAAAAGAAGAAGGACAAAAAGCACAAGAAGCATAAGAAACATAAGAAGCATAGGAAGCACAAAAAGAAGAAAGTTGCGGACTCGGATGAATCTGATGTAAGTGAGGGTAACACTGAAGAACTCGAAAAAAAACTTCGTGAAAAAGCGTTAAAGTCGATGAAAAAGGGACATAGTATCGAACGAAGTGATTGAGATTATGTGTGATTTATCAAGAAGGGTGTGTTACGCGTGTATATCTCAATATCACGGTGCACTTATCTGACTGTAATATCAATACGTTTCTGATTATCACTAAGGGATTACAGTTTTATTCACACAGCCGATTCTCTCTAAAATCAAATTTTGCACCGTCGTATAAGTTATTCCGTTGGTGAACGAGAGACTCGCGTTTCTTAATTGCGCTTTATTATAAAACGTAAGACAAAGATTAAGATCCCGATTTAGAGGGCAAAAAAAAAACGTGCAGTGTATTATTCCTATCAAGATGGACTGTAATTTCTTGCAGCAATTTAATGTACAATTTCTACATTTTTCAAAACGTTGACGAAGAATGTTAAATAAACCATTTGCTCCTTGTCACATAAAAGTTCACTTCAGTTAGTTACAATTTCAATGTATAGTGCTATTCATTTAATTTATGAAATATAATACGTTAATTTATCATAAGGGTTTTGAACAACCTTTACCATTAAAAATAAATTCGATCCACGGTGAGAATATTACACATCATAACCTGATGCTAACCACACCCTCTTGCTCCTGATCTATGTATATTAATTATAACATAATTGCGTTTATTTTGCAATGACTACAAATCCTTTTTAGATTTCAGAAACACAGTGATAAATTTGTACGTGACACAACTTACTTTACAATTCACGTATTCTGTAGTATTGAAAATACATGGTTTTCAGAAAAAAGCAAATAATGTGTTCAATATTTGATACACACCTTTTCCTTAACACGCTGTATTATGAAAAATCAATTTTATTATGGAAATATTTATTATATACATAACATTTGCTTACTTAATCAACATAGATTCCCAATCTGGTGAGCATATAAATGTGCTGCTGACCGGTCCAAGATTGATTAAATCACCATCTAGTTTTTCAGTGTCCACCTTGGCAGCTATAAGGTCCTAATACATGAAGGATAATTACACCGTTGCGTTACTAACTAGTACAATGCTTCAAATTCCATACTTACTTGACGAAAACTGAGATGTGAACCAACGTCTACAATTAAATTATTATCACCTAAACACAAACGTGCTTTACCAGACTGTAAGATTTGTAATTTTCCCAACATGCCGCTCTTCAAACTATTTAAAGTACACAACTCAGTTTGAGATTTCTCATCGTTTTGTTTCTTAGAACTCGCATCGCTCGATCGGTTTGTTGCAGAATCATCATTGTTACATTCTAAACCAGGTAGACAATCTGGAAACTATTTCCCATCGCATGATTAAACCGTCATTCTTATTGTAAACGATGTAAACGTATTATTTGTCGTTGATTCACCTGTATTAAGATATAAGAATTTAGTTTATTCTCGATAACTTGTGGAACAGTGGTTGGTAATTTCTCCTTAGAATGCACATCAGCCTTTGTTAGTTTAATTCCACTCTCTTTCTTTGGTTTCAAAACTGAAAGATCATATATTATTTAAACATCCTTATATAGTCATGTAATGTTTTATAAGACACACTTGGAAATCAAGTAAGCAAGAAAAACCGATCGGTGTATAATAGAATGTCTACATACCTTCTCCATTTTCCAATATAGTGGGCTTCACATCCTCCTCCTCATTGAAAGTTTCTGCTTTAGGCTCAACTTTATATAATTTTGCTGTAAAAATATATTCTAATTGTACAGATTGTATTATATATAGCTATATAGTAACGGAATTGTACCATCTTCTATCATTGGTAGTAAAATAGGAGCATTGTCGAAATCTGGATGTTGAGCATCATCTATAAAATCATCTCGTAATAGAGACTTTAACTTTTCTTCCTCATCTGCTTTATCTACCGTATGATTTAAATTTAATTTAGGTTTTTCCAGTTGCGTCCAAGCAGAACTTCTATCACTGTCGCCTGATCCTCCATAGCGCCGTCCTTCGGACATTTTTGTTATTCCTTCTGACCATACACCGGTAGACTTTACACAAGGATACGCTTTAGTCCATAATCCTCATCGCTATATTTAATATAACACGTGAAAGATGTGATTGACATACCTGTATTAAGTTGCTAGAACCCCTCCCACGTCCTCTGCCACCTCTTCCTTGCCCACGACCACGATCTCTGTCCTTAGATCTTCCAGATTCATTTTTACTCGGAGTAGCATCCCTGGAGTAAAGTAGCGTTAGCATGTTGCCACTAAAGGAATTATCACGTATTAACGTACTCTTTCTTTTTATTCCTTTGTGCATTCAAGTTTGGTGTATATACTTTTTTCGGTTTCTCAGTCTTGATATTTCCACCTAAAGTCAAATCTCGTGGTAGCCGGAAAGACGTTAATCTTGTTGTAGAAGAAGGCAAACCAGGCTCCACCTTAATGTTCCTGACGGACACTGGCATAGATGTACCCGGTTCCACTTTGACTTTAACCGTCGAGGACGCATCATGGTTTGAATTGACAGATTTGTCAGACGACATCGTAACAATGGAGCTCCGAAATGTGCAAGCTTCGATCCTACAAAGCCCGTGCTGCTAACTATGCAATAGTCAGACTTCGAACAGTATCATTAAAAAGTGACCTCCATTTACACCGAAATAAATCGAGCTTTTTAAAGCTCCTTCAACTTCATTTTTCGAGTGACTTTATCCATTGCTTAACCTCAAATAAATATGCAAAGGTGTTACTTCAAGCCTGAAAGTGATCTTCACCAAGCCGCACGGAATTCTGTATTATCATGTGTTACAAATGTCGAAAGTAAATTGTACCCTAGCCTAACAGTAACTTGTCACAGTATTCCGTGCAACACCTTCGCAGGGCACCAATGAAACCACGTGCTCACTATCGACTACTGTCTACTCGCGTTATGCCTTCGTGCAGATGCAGCTCACTTTCACTATAGAGTGCACTCACGACACCAACACTTAAAATAAATTTTTGATGTATTGTTTGAGACTGATTATAAACTACTAAAATTTAACTAAAAATTTGTAAATAAAACGAATCCACTTCACGTCGAGATCAGATCGCAAAGGATCAAGTATTTAAAAATCTCTCTAGGTTAATCTATACTTGTACGAAATAACGAGATAACTGCCAGTCTGCATTTTGCCATCCATGGAATTTGCACCTACAATTTAGTTGCATTATGCAATCTATAGCATCTGCACAATCATCTCGATCGTACAAGTAAGAAACGAAGCCATCGAAAAGCAATCGATGCAATTGAAATTAATTTCTCAGAAACAGTAGCAGTGGTTTATTTATTTATTTCTTAGAAAAAGCAGCCGACTCGTTGTGCGTGACATGGCATAGCGGCTGATCGTACGCAGCGGTATCTTCCGCAGACGTCCACTATAGCGACCTTTCATTTTCAGGAATAGCTTTTACGGATGGCCTTTCGTTTGCAAGAATAGGTTTACGCTTACCTGCGACAATGGACTGTATTTCAGAAAAACAGATTTATCATTAGTATCGTACAAACAACCATTACAAAGATTTTTTTTTTTCATGTCAAAAGGGTTGATCCGGAGAATAAAAAAGTTTCGCGGTCCGTTACCGGCGTTCAAACTTACATACGCGGCTTCAATGCACCTTGAGATCGGAAGCGAAGGATTGTGGGTATTGGCGCGATCTTTCGAAGGCGAGGAAAAGGCGGGGCGTACGAGTATGGAGTCCCGCAGGATCTCGCCTCCCCTCGCCTTTCGTCGCGTAGTCCGACCGGGTGTACTCCAGATAAGCGATATCTCGCAGCGGAGCCTCCAGGAGGCGGCGGTAATGTTTTCGGAACGGTTAGTAGGAGTGACATGGGCAGGAGAACATAGTCGGTGTGATGAGGTCATCGTATGGTTTTTTAGCCGCGCCGGCAGTCGCGACGCGGAGCGCCCGAACGCCGGCTGCTGCGTACGTTCCTGCGCCCGGCGAGATCCTGCAGTCGGGACATGCGTGCCATGTGTCGTCCCGCGGTGTGTTTCTGGGAGTGCAACCGATTCTCTCGCTCTCCCTCTCCTAGCCCCGTCTACCGAGCCACCGCGAGAGAAAATCTCCCGCCACTTTTTTTGTCCCTCGCATTTCGCACACCGCCAGGCTCGCTGGCCGCTGAATTTGTTATTAATTTATTTTTTTTTTCAAACCGTCACGAGCATACGGAACCGTAATCGTAGTACGCACGGCTGATAGAGGCGCGCCTATACCTTAGACGGACACCGAGATTTCAAATCGGGCCGGTCACGCGGTCCTTAAACCTGTTTCCACTCCCCCTCGGACGTCAAACGCATCGCCGGGTTTTCGAGCGGCCGACCCTCGTGGCATCGTCCTGATTCCAGCCGCTAAAAAAAATTCCCTCCGTTCCTCCTAAAATACGTGTGCGGATGATTACGGCGTTACGCGGAGGTACGGTTTAGAAATGTCTCTTTCGACGTTGCAAAACCGTGGAACGGTCGGAGGAGCGTGCTTAGTCCTTGCTCGCCCAACGACGCCGGTCTACGTAGCCCCTTGATACCCGGCTTAGCATTGAAATTTCTCGGCTTATCGCGAGAAAGTGGAGCGTGGTTGTATTGCAGGATACCACGTGTCTCTGGGTCTAGTACGGGTAATGGATCGGCGCAAGCGCGAATCCGGCACGTCGTCGACTCGCTGAGTTTCAAATCTGTTATCGCAGACCGCGACGCGTGTTTCTCCGCGTACCGCGTGCATTTTCTCGGAGGGTACGGCGAATGTCCTCGCGCTCGGAATCGCGGCGGAGAAGTGGCCCGCGTGTGTCGTCGCGTTGATCGTTTCCCTCGTGTTCGCTCGTGCCAAAGTCTTTTTTTCTTTTCCGATCACCCAGCTAGTCGCCTCGAAAGTGCCGAGACGTGCGTGCCTCCTACCTCGTGATCCTGCCGATTCCTCCGGTTCGATCGCGCAGACGTTCCTAGCCGGCTATCGCGCGATGGTGCCGATCGGCGACGAAAGTGCAAATCCTCGTTCTCGACGTGGGATCGATCTTGCGTAAGACGTCGAAGTGTGCGACCGACAAGAATCGCCGGACTTGACGGACTATTCCTCCGAGCGCCGAGGAACGGGCTCATGAACCACGACGAAGTGGTGCGTGTTTGTTGGGAGGGAAATTAAAGGCTCGCAATTTCGAAACACCAGGAAGGATGAACGGCGTGCAACGGACGCCCATGGAGGCCTTCGATGTCAAGGTAAACTTAAATGTGCTCGTGTATATCGATCGTTCTTTACGTCCGTCTTCCGCAAACATTGGACATTTCGTACCTGCATCGGTAACACCGCGATGTTCAGAGCTCGAGGAGGCGTTGTGGAGAAATTTGACGCGAGTACCGATCCGGCTTGCTTTCGTTTTCGCAAGAGGGAAGATTACCGCGCGTTAATTCGAAATTGTAATGCCACGCACGGAGCGGTGTTTATACGGGATTTAATCGAAAGCTGGAAGATTTGTTTGGAATGCGGTCGTTAGGCACGTGTGCGTAATCGGGATGAGCTCGACCCGCGTAACCCAGGACACGCGATGTTCTTTATACCAACGTTTGTTCTGGAACGAGAGGACTAAGAGCGTTGCAATTGCAATAAAGAGCGTTTCTATCCTTCTTACTCGCGCGACAAGTCTCGTCGATTCCGTTCCTGACACTCGAGGCATTTCACTCGGTAACCCGGCGTCATTTTTCTCGAGCGCGTGGAATAGAATTCCCTTTGCTAACCTTGTATTTCGGTCGAGCCATTTGGCGAAATGGCACTCTCTCGGCGGTCGTTACCGAGAGGACATCGATCGTACCTAGATTTATACTCTGCAACCTCGCGTGCCGGTCCCCCTTCGATGGTACACCTTCGTGCAACGTGGCAAATGGGACCCTGACTTCATTTCCGTGTAAAGCTCGTCGTGATATCGATATTTTTATTAATCGCTCGGCTCTTGTAAACAAACATTCCCTCAGTGGTGATGCAAGCCGTAAATGGTGCTGGGACGATACGCACTAAGAAGGATCGTTTAACTCCGTTATGCAATTACGACCGATATTAATAAATGTTCCTTTAACACGTCAAACGCTGATCCCTAAGGATTAGAGCTAGACTTTCCGTTCAGACCACGCCGGTCCCTAGGGACCGGAGCTAGACTTTTCGTTCATATGATTCCGCGCGCGTGCACTTGTGAGACTGAACATTTAATTTAGGCGACATCGAATTTTACTTGCTCAATGCTTTAAAGAATAGAGTATAATACTTTAAAACATTAATATAATTGATTAAAACAAGGTAAATGAACGCGAGGTTTGCTCTTACATTGATTACAAAAAGTTGTGACTTTCCTCGTTAAAGTTTCGCGAGAAGGGACTATAAGTGAACTCAAGATATGAATCTTAAACAATATTTATCGCCATCGAAAAAAGTCACGTGACCCATGTGTATACACTCTGGCTCTATTGGCCCGCTTGACGGCTGACTATGGCGTGAACGGAACAGCACGTAAAATCGGCATGTCGTTGAACGTGTTAATAAGCAACAATCATGTACATGTATATTAATAAACGATCATTAATCGATACGTCGTTCGGACGATGATTATTTTACCGAGAGGCTCGATTGAAAATCCCGATCGATTCGCCAAAGACTAAAGCTTTTGTTTTGTGTCGATCTTTTTTCGAAATCACGGTGATGGCACGGAGGATGTCCATTACAGAACGATGCAAAATCCAACAATGTTCCGTCGACAACCCCACTGTCGAGGCGGATGAAAAGAGAGAGATGCGGAAAGAAAAGGGATACAGACAGGTGGAACGCGTATACCGGTCTCTCGCCGCAGAGGCAAGCCGAGTTCACCCACTTTCCTCCTGTCTGTCTCTCAAGGTGGCCACCGAGAGAGCATTACCATTTGGCAAGCGGTACGTGTGTGTAAATGCATGTGCATCGAACATAACGTGTAATTAGGTGTCTTAACGCCGAGTCCGGTGCACCGAGGTAACGCGATACTCGTGCCAGGCTATGGTTACGCGTCTCGATGGAAATAAAGGTTGATTCGAGGTATCCGCAGCGGACCGAGTGCGGCACCGACGCGATTGTCTTCGGTGCACCCCGGTAATGGTAAAAACCCATTTACTACTTTGTCATTGATGCACCTACGATCTGCAGAAATGTAAGATTCGCCGACCATAGGATAGTTTTCTCTCTGAAAGATATGCAGCATTCTCGCTGCTTGTTTCGCTAATTGAGCTGGGATTTAGTTACGTTATGGAATGTGTATGAAGTTATCTGGTGGATTAGGAATGTTATTTCGATGCACTTGTTTTGATAAACGTCTATCGTTCGATTGTTTGTACAACGTGAAGTTTTCCTGTCGCTCGTAACGCACGCAGCGATTTGTTAGTATTTGTAATTGACAATGGTTTGTGAATATCTATTTTGCGTCTTGGTTATCGAAAATGTATTTCAAGAAGTATCTCCGTATTTCATGAAATTTTATATATCCTCTAGGAAAAACAATATTTTCGATAGAATTTCCCGTGATTTTTTTTTAAAGGACGGTATGATGACTTATAGTAAAGGCTGATAATAATAGCGCATATTTCCTCGGCTGACATTTGTCTCTTGTTACTCGGGTTAGTCAAATACCTTACTTTTTGTTGAGAGAAACACATTTTTTCTCAGAACGTTATAAGTGAGGGCTGTAAAAAAAACCGCGCACAGTATGAAAACAAATTCTAAAAATAAGTCACGGAAGGTGAAGTTATCGTACTCGTCTACGTACATGGTTTCGTGTATTAGGTTTACCTTTAAGCGAAAATCTCCACTGTAGTACCACGGTTCATTCGTATAGATTCCCTCGAAGGAGTACATACAAGTATTTAATAAGAACGCCAAATCCTGTTGACGCATGTCACAGAGAGATAACGTTATCCTTTGAGAGGAAGCTGCCATAATCGATATAAATAGCGTTGACGAATAACGTCAAATCGCGCATTGTGGTCAGTTCTTAACCTTTTGCACGTTTTTACATTAACAAGCGTCAGCAGGAAATGAGATACGCCGATCTCTAAATCGCGCTATAGAAAAAGGCAAATCAAGTACGTGTTGCATCAACGGGCATATTTGAATAGCCCCCGATAACAGTGTCCACGCCATCTCTATTGCGTAAGACGTTTGTACGGGCGAATGGTAATCGGTAAAAAATAAACGACACTGTTGACTTACTCGTTACGTTCTTAAAGGCGGTTCGGGCGTGAAACAATCTGTGTGCAACATATTTCTCGCGTGTCTCGCCTATCTTAATGTTTTGAACATTCTTTCTCGCATATCCTCGAAGGACGCACGAATATTTGACTTTGGGCATGTACCATTCGAAAGTCGATTTCGTTATTGCAATTAGATGGCTCCAAAAGCACGTGGCTTTTTTTATAATTAATTCCATCCGCACTTCCGACAGGAAATTATTTCCCCGTTTTTCCTTTACGCAATTGCGCTGGAAGTTGTAGTAACGCCGCGCCGGTATTGCTAATTAAATTCAGACATTGGGCGATCTCATTTCAATAGCTTGCTTAGATGGCTTGCGATGGTTAACGCAAGGTCCCTCGTTATTAAGATGCAATAAACCAGTCGCGCGTGCTTCGTGTTCCCCTGAAGGTTGCTCTATCCCGAGTCCAAGTGAAAGCAATGAGAGCTTACTCGCTCGGACTCTTTTTCCTTTTTACAAAAAATTCAACTTCGGTTTCGCGTTGTACAGGGAACTTTCACAGGTTGCACGGCCTCCGCGGGGACGTGTCTCGAAACACCGGTTTTGCTTTTTAGAAAACGGGACTCTTTCGTCGCGCGGCAAAGTACCGCAATTCTCTGCAACCATCAAAGCTCCCGGACGGGGAACGAATGTTCGAATTTTCGATTCGAACCGTAAAACCATCGCGTTATCCTTCGTGTGTCGCGAGAACGATAATCGCGAATTAGCAGCCGCGTGTCGCGAACCGTTTGCTCTCTGCAACTAGGTTAATCATTATCATTTCTTCGCGCGAGCGGTAAACTGATAGTGACGACAGTGACACGGGAGGGTCGCGTGAGGTGACGTTTTCTCACGGAGAAAAAATAACGTTCCACGCCTCGGTTAGAGCTGCAACAAGCGTTTCGAGGCGATATCGTCCTCCGCGTCGTTTTCCAGTCGAATCGTTGCTAATCTGTAGCAGTCGATCGGCTATTGAGGCTGCGTTTCGCGATGCGTCTGAAAAAGAAATCGAGTGCACTCGGTCGACCGTCGAACGTAGATGACGTATCACGATGAAGTTCCACGGTGGTGTGACCTCATAATTTCCGCCGTCCGTAAGGGGGAAAGTAGGGTAATCCGTATAACTGTCCGTATATTTGGTTCCTCATTTTGAATGTCACGTGAAAATTGCAAAAATCGTTGCGAAAAGGGTACGCCCCGGCGATCGTTATTAGCTGCACAAGATTCTGGGAGCTACGTCGTTTGCTACCTATGGACGTGAACACCGCGGTTCGACGAATGCACCGACGTGAATCGAACGTTTGATCCAGTAAAGTTTCGAAAGACCGATAAAGAAGAGGAGATGCTCATCTTGATTCGTAGAAAATCGTGTCAATGCTATGGCGCCTTTTCATTTACGGTTAAACGAGTTCTTTCAGAACGTTGGCCAAAGAGTTGTGGCGCTTGATACCGATCAAAGGTGACAGGATTATTCGAATTACGATCCAGAAACGTGTGCATTTCAAATTAATCACTAACTACTAGTGTTACGATGGATGCAATACCGACGTTTTTAATTTTGAACACTTAAAGTATTGAATTTCCATGGACAATAGTACGCACGTTTATTATTGAAGTAATTTCATCCAGGAAGGATAAATAATCCTCCGCGGTCTATGCAACGAACGATGCTAACTCTCTGCTTTTCTTAGTACCCGTGGTTATGCACTTCTCTTGAAGAAGCATCACTGCCATTGCACTTCGAAGAATTCGTATTAAGGGACCGTTCAGGATATCTCGGTAATTTATGTAAAGTGCACGAGAAATGTACGTTTATGTTAAGACTCCAGGATGAAGATGCGGAAATTTTTGCAATCTTATTTTCGCATTATTACAAACACCGATACATTAACGGATAAACGTATCAAGGCTCTGTGTCTTCGCGGATTTATCTCGTCGTAAATACAGTTTAGGATGGAGTCGCGACAAAAAGGTCTTGTTAAGGTTACTGCTGCGGAACTACGAGCGGTTTGAGATCGTAATTGCGTGATTGCCGGCAGTTGGAATCCTCCGGGAGTCGCGTGACTTTCCCGCGGGATACTTAGCTAATGCTCAGAAGGGAGTCATAATGTTAGCGTGTTCGCATTGCGCGACTAAAGTCTGTGGGTTTTATAATCGAGACGAGCCCGATCCCTTGAGATTTTTTTAAAAGAGCCCAAGATGGATTATCGTATTTTTTAGGGGGTTTATCGCTCCATCGAAAGCAGGGTAATTATCAAATGTTATAATTATGGATTCGTTAATATGCCTCCAGGCGGCATAGAAAAGGGAGAAAAGGGACATTTGAATAACGTGTTAAACCTCCATTAAGCTTGCGTGCCGCATTTCTCCATGTGTTCGACAAATTATTAAGGGGTGTACTCTGACGATGGCGGTCCGTTTATGAGAATTTGAATTCTTGATGTTTTATACGTTTCTTAGCGCTAGAACTGTCTGCATTGGCCGTTACTTGAGTTATCTCTTACTTCACAGACCATTGAATACAATATTTCCATTCTTTACTTTCCAGATTTATTTTTTTATGCGGTTTACGTCGAATGAACAGTTTTTTTTTGCCATTCTTACAAATTCTGTGAAACTAAAACTCACTGTATTTCGATACCTTATTGGGTACTCGGCATTTATCCAGAATACTGCGCCTTTTTCTTTATGACGTACTCTAACGTATCTTGCTCTAAAACGGTAATGATATTAGTGATGTTACGTAAATAAACGTGTTTATTCACGGTGTCATTGGCCTTTCTCAGTAATATAATTAACTGAGTGGAGAATGACCGAATCAATACGCCAATCTTCTAAATGTTGTTCACGTGCCAGCATTCCGAGTAATCGAATCTCATTTAATTGGAGCCGTAGTATATACCACGAGACCTAATTCTTTTTTGGGTTAAAAAATCGCTCGAGAAAGAGGATTGCCAATCATAGAGACTATACGCGCTTATATCTCGCGCTAGAATAAATTAAAAGCCATGGAAACAAAATACCAGACATCGAATGTTTGTTCGCAAAATTTCAACTCTACGTCCAATAAAAAAGCTCTATCGAAGAAGCACGTTTTTACAGACATGACCTTTTGGAACGAAGTGCAAGCCATGCCAAAGTAGGAATGTTTTCTATACCAAGGTGTTAGTATAATCGACCACACCCCTTTAGGCCTTATCTAGGCTGCACCCTTCGATCTCTCACCCTCCTGGCCTTCATTCGGCCATGAAGGTAGAAGTAACTCCGCTTGGCCCTATGTAAAAAGTCCCTCAGGACGGATCGGATTTCAAGGAAGCAAAAGGAGAGAAATTCAAATAACTATCAACATATCCTTTGTAATGCCCTTTAGGCGTGAAGTGAATATCGCTTAATGCTCATTATAAGGAGATAAGTAATGACGGAAAAAAATCACTTCTGCCATCATCTGTGTCGTTTATACACCAGTGAGTTTCAGTCACAGCAATCATCGTATACATCATTATTGTACAAGATTAATGTTTGATATTTTCAAAAAAAAACTGCATATTTAATGGAATTCTTAAACGACGGAGGGATCCTGATTTAATTGTATTTCATATCCGCTAGAAATATTGTTGTTAATAATAAATATTATTCTTCCCGCGCACTTCATTTGATGCCACGTGGAAATATTGGTCGCGTACAATCATGGTCTATATTGAGTTTTTTTCCCTTGGTACCCGTAAGAACCCTAAGGAAGCCGTAATTTTTGGCTCCTGTAATAAAGTAGGTGGATATGAAGCAGAGGACACGAAACTCGTCTGCAGCTCGTCTGATCCATTTGATAACAAAGCAACCATGCCGCGCGAGATACACTTAGTATTGTAAAGAAAAATGAATTTACCTCTGCTTGAAAGAATTCTTACTCACGCCGCGCATTCGAAAGGAATTACAAAGCGAGTTGTCTTTGATTATCCTTTACAATACCAACAACATCGATCATCGATCAACGATGTGTTATGCATTGATAAATAGATCGAGAGTCGAGTACTTTGTTCAATATCTTATAATTCGCCGATCAATAAATTTCCATTATGCGCAACCGATGTTCTTGCACAGCACAAGTAATTTCAAGACCAAGTTCAGAATCGTGTTCTTGAATTGCATATGGTTTCAATTAAGCAATAAGTCTTTATACTGCGAGGACGCAGAGAGTACGTGCATGCTAACCCAAATATGTAACACTCGTTCATCGCAGCTGGTATGATATTTAGCCTGGATGGTGGTAATAGAGAAATCGGGGCAGCACTGTAATGCGTAGAACAATACTTTGAGATTCTCTACCTTCGCTCTTCGTGCCCAGATTGGAGCACGTGCCATAGCCGGCGGCGATTCGGCCTGATTTACATCAAGGTACAGCTTCCCTTTTTGGTGGTCATTGAAAAGATGCACGAGCTGTAACCACACTGTGTAGGGATCTGGAAAAGAACGTTATTGGTTGCCATTTTCAAATGTCATGCGATTTGGTCGATGTTGATTGGCATCGTGACGATCGATCTTTTCTTTAATCGCGCCACTACGGATATTACTAATTGGCGTAAAAATGAGGACGAATGAGTCTTTGAAAAACTTTTGGATCGGCCTTCCTACGGATGATTTTCAGCCGAAGATTCTTTCATCGGTACGACCAGTTGATAAGCTCAGCCCACCGGCTCATTGTTCCATCGGGTGAAGCAACTTTATTTGCCTCTCAATTAGCTTACATGGCTTTTCAATTCGTGACATAATCTCTAAGTTAGCTCGCAGTGTCATCAGCGCAGAAGTCTTTTATACTTGTTCCAGATTTTTTTTGTTTTTTTAAATCAAGACGTACAACGTACGAGGGAAGGCATTATTGAATTACTTTATGGCCATAGCGGAGGATTGACCATGGTTCCTCGCTGTGTCAGGGTCACCTCACTTAATTTAATAAAGGTCAATTGCCTTGTAGGCAACCGCATTAAGGAGTTCATTGCATAATTTACGAATTGTAGCTGTTTCTGTCCCTTTCTGTTGCCCCTCGGGCTGCGTCTCGAATCGTAACGTCTTCTATACGGAATTTTAAGATATAATCTTCTTATTGTTCAATTCTATCCGCGTTAAATCAACGAGCGGAGGTACATCCGGCTAAAACTTAGTATATATTTTTTCTTCTTCTTTAATCCATGCAATATTAATAGAACCTAGGAAGACTGCGTTGTTATATATCGTATGGTACATCTAAATTTATTCAACGAAGGCTGAGAATGATATTTCGATTTTTATTAGCTCGCGCGCTCTACACTTTTTTGCCAACTCACAATCTAGCGTAAGATACTCCAACTTGGAGTAGCACAAAAATCTGGTAATCAGGATGCGTTACGTAAATGCGTTTATAATCGCGCGCGCTGATTTAACAGGATCGGTTTCTTACTCTAGAACGTTTCCGAGGTTCGAACAATTAGCCACGTTGCATCGGCCACGAATGCGACGCAACCCCTACACGCCTCCGGCATCATTTACGTAACCCTGACAAAAAGTGAAAAACCAGCAAAGCTAATCTAATGCGAAAGCCGTGTAACGCTTTCACCACCAAGGGATTCCCATCCATCGTAGCGAATTATCCTCCTCCCTGCTTTTAAACCATTTCCCAGTACCACCTTTGATTATTCATCCCCGGTCAATCCAAAAATCATGTTACGCTCTACCGATTCTTTTCGTCCCGGCATCTCGGATACAGGCACGATCGGTTGTCACATACTCAATTAAAACTCGCGTGTCTAAATATAGCTGCCAAGTGGCGCGGCATTCCGATCACGAACATTGGTCGGTCCGACTGCACACAAGTGGATATCCAGATACAGGCAAAATCTCGACCCGTGCCTTTCCTCTTGGCGGAATGAAAATCCGCTTGTAAACCAAGGCGTCTCGATAATGGCCGTGGACACTCGGCACAAGCCGCGGCGTTGTCCCTGATTAGAGAAACACCTCGGCCGGTGGATTCGTCGGGACGCGTTACCGGATGTGCGTTGACGTTTGCTCGAAGAATATGCGAAACAGCGTGTTTGGCGCGCGATAGTGAGGACAGGTGACAGTGACCTAAGAGTGCATGCACGCATACAGGGTGGACCAAAATGCAGTGAGTGCCTATAAGCATGCGTGACACAATCGTTGGGGAATGCCAGCATCGGGGGGCCCGAGGTCCTCTTTGGACCTCGTGCTTGCGCTGGGAGGGCTCATTCATGGCACAACATCCAGTGCAATTTCGCGTATCGGATGATCCCGGGGCCGATTAGCCGGAATACACCGGGCGGATTCGAAAAGGAAATATCCATGAAATTGCTTCGGATTTCCTAAGACTTTGATTTCTTCACAGTCGTTCCTTTCGCCTTGCGCGTAAAAGGCGCTTGGGCAATCGCTAGGCCGGGTATTTCTAAAGGAATCCAATCGAAAACTCAAGGGACGAGGGCTCGAAGATGGTGCGGGGTGGAGGAATGATTTTTGGCCCGAACATCCGGCGGTCGAAAGGACCTTGAGCTTTCGATTCGCGTCGTATGGCCGAGCGACGCGAGGGGATACGCACTCGCACCGGCATTGTCACTTTCGTTCGGTTAACGCGGACGATTGCTTTCGTTTTCCGCGAAAGTATTTATCCGCTCTTGGTGAGTCACGGCTTATTTTCTGCGGGTATCTCGTTCCATTACCTAGCACCGCGCGATATCTTTCGCGAGCATGCTTTCGACACATTTGCATTGATAATCGAATGAATCACGCGTGATTACGTGCCGAAAGCTGCGCGAGGAGAAAGCGTACGTGACAAAGTACGGTGGGATGGGCGTAATGAAACGTTGCCGATGCAGACTCATAAATCCCCCCGTATTTTCGTCCAGTCAGGTCTCATATGCGGAATCTTTGGGCGCACGTCAACTCAGAAGTTTAATGCGCGTATTATCAATGAAGCGGAGAAACGGAAGAAAGGGGAATCGGTGCCGCGGGAGAGGCGAAGATTAAAACGACGAAGAAAACCGATCGGACGGGAGATGCATTAATACTGTGCTTGGCAGCCTGCCATTGACGATTGCTTTTTTCCCCGGCTTGGCTCAAAACTCACGGACCGATCCGAAAAATATCAATCGCGCCACAACGGGCCGGGATTTTATCTGCGAATGTTATCGCGATCGTACTTCTTCGATATGGGATCGTGCGATGACTTTATAATGCCACGAATTTGCGATTTGTCCGCAATTCAGCGCAGATGCCTTCTAACCGATAGTCGCGATATTTTACGCGGATATCGCGGAATTGATATCGAAATATACTCGTCGAAGATTCGAACGATTCTTCCATCTCGCATGAGCGTGGTACGCAAATCGAGTACCATCCTTCCTCTATACATCCCTTGTTTAAGGTAATAACCTTGTGTCTAGCACGACCGAATCGTATTGCCTCTATGCGCGTAATCGTGTGTATGGTTTTCCTGTTCCTCGGTATACGCTTTAATAGCCTCTTAGATATGAATCTCTCGCGGTTTCGGCACAGCCTAAATAAAGAATGGTAGAATCAACCGGCGGATTGTTAGCGGTTCAAATTGAGGAACGGAATGATGTCATTTCCGTGCGTGACATCGCAACGTCGTCTCACGATATCGTCGTGTACGCAATAAGGAATAAAATTGACAAGATCCTAAATCTCTGTGAATTACGGTTGTTGCAGGTTCCCGTTATCTAACTCCTTAACACGCTGAGTTATCAGACGTTGCTCTTTGAGCAATTCGTTTATTAACACAGTAAATAACGTTTAAGTCTTAAAATAGTCTTAAATGACGAGCGATTGTTTTTTTCGCCGCGAAAACGAAGCGAGAAGAAATCACGTTGTGCGCGATCGGTTAAACGAGGTAGTAATGCGTTATTGAGCAAATGTTATTGGAATTGATAACGCGCGATGCTCCATATGCACGTACAAAGTCGTCCACTCGTAAACCGCATACGTCAACATCGGTATCTTCGTTCAAAGGATTTTACTCTCCTTATCTGCCTTTATAACTCTTCTAAACTTGTGTGACATAACCTTGGATATAGTCTATATTCAATACACTCTACGTGCGTTATAGCAATTTAAATTGAAGTAGACGTTATGTAGGATTCAGGTCATCATCGAATTTCGATAATGCGGAGTATTATGATTTGCTTACCATACCTTCTTGGAAGAATGTACGCAACGTTATGCGCACGACATGCTGTGGACGATAATTATTGCTATATTGGCCGGCGCACGTTGAAAATTGCATAAGAATTAGAACAGGAAGTTGTCATTGCGAATAAATCTTACATCAAAATATGGCCGGCTTACTTGAAAAGGCGTGTACTACTTGAGTCGAATGATTCCTATTTGTAGTATTCCAAATGCCAGTGTTCGGCACATTGTTTTCATTTTTCCAAAAAAAAAGCCCGATAAAATCAGATTCGACATTTTCGAATTTCAGAGCTGCAGGTTCCTGCAGCGCCGGCTCCGGGTAACGCCGAGATTCGACGGAATGCTCAGAGAAATACCGCGCGATGTCGCCGTACGATTACGCGTTAGCCTAGCAAATAATAACTACCTCGAATTTATTCTGAAGCATGATAAAAATACAGGAGTTAAATGCCGCAGTACAATTTTACTGAACTTATTTACTCGAGGAAATTTGATGTCAAAGTGATATCTCCGTTTAAATAATGTATATCAATAAATCTGACGTACAAGTACACCATTATTTTAAGCGATAGATCCTATCAAGGATATACGATGAATACAATAAGAATTAGGATATGGAATACTTCGTTCGGCGCACGCGGAAATGGAGCTATCACGTTGAATAAATTGTCGCCTACACCGAGGCTATGGTAAGGCCGTAATGGATACTTCGAGTGCATGGAGTTCTCATAACGGCATCGATAGCAAAAAAGCGGACGCTAGCTGGACGATCCGTCCTACACGATCTACAACATGCTCAGAAATTAACCGTATCTGTCCCCCCCTCCCCCTCTCCCTGCCCTGCTCGTTTTATCGAGCATCCTCTCGTCTTCGTTGCCGTCTGCTACTTTTCAACGTTCACCACATAGTAACACCGCGAAAATAATTACGTAAAGCATGGTAATAAGCGGGTCAAATCCGTATCGTACCTTTCAGATTGTCTTTCATAAAAAGACGAAAGGTGATCCTTCAAGTTTATAGATTTTTAACCGGTTAACTGCGTTCGACGTGTATACGCGTCAGCCCAAAATTTTCTTTCCACGCGATTGACCCTTATACTCACAGTGTAAAATATAGAATTATCATTTACCGCAAGAATTTGTTAGCAGAAAAACTAACGTCTTATCGAATCAAAATGTAATCTTTCCTTATTTCGCTTTACATCCATCGTAAAATCATTCCGCGTGTCATTCCTGCCTCACGTTCCGCGATAAATTCCGCGGTTAACTGGTTAATACAACATTGTAGGATAGTTCCTAATGCTATTCCCAAATATCTTGGAAGAGTGTCTTCCTTACGATCAAAGACAAGCCGGGACTTTATACGAAATATACAATCGACGCGTCCCTAATCACCCGGATGGAATACCACAGAATATTCTGCAAGAGTGCGGCGAGTTGAAGAAATATTTCCTCGCGAGGAAAGTTCAGGAAAGTCCGGTATGAGCACTCGAAGAACGACGCGGAGTGGCTCAAAGATTCTGTCAGAAGGATATTGTATCGGAGTGCAAGCAACGGCACTGTCCACCGTTCTCCAATGGAACGAGAACCGAAAGCCCGAATGACTCACCGCTAAATTACGAACCGGCGCCGAACAATTGTGACATGCACCGCTAAATGCTTAACGGTTTCCCCTTTAAACCCAATTAGAGCGTTTCTTTCGCCTCCCCTCGCATGCCTCGTCGTAAGCCATTTCTTCACCTCGGGATATACCGTCGATGATTCGTCACGACGCGCACACGTCCGAATATTAGTAATCGTCAGTGTCTCCAAAGCGGGAAAGCAGGTTTTTGGAATTTTTTTCTCCTAGGATTCCTGTTAGCAGTAATTAATTCAGAGGATTATACGCGGAAGAAGTCCGATGATTCACGGCGTTCGCGATATTATTCGGATGATCGGAAATCGCATTTCGAGTCTTTCATCTGAAATTTCATTTTGGCAGCGGAATTTACATCATCCTTTCGATCGAATCCTTTGGTGCGAGAAACATTATTTCTTGCCACCCCGACGTGCTCCTCGTGGACGCTCGAAAATTTCTCCGTTTAACCGATTGGACTGTACCAGACTGCAAGCGAGAGATAAAAAAAAAAAATCGAACGAAGTCCATTAACTCTGATCATTAAAGAGGAAGAGAAACTCACGGCGAGAGCAATGCAAGACGCGTAGCGGAGCTGCTGAAAACAGAAATTACGAGGGCATTGATTATCTTACATTACGAATAATTGTCCTTAGTTGCGGGTTACCTCCTTTCCTTTTTTTCCTCCCCGGCGCATATAAAACACTAAAGACAGATCTGAAATCAGAAAATTCAAACTCCTAGATTAAATTTCATTTAATCTCCTCCGCGGATAATCGCTAAACGGCTAATGCAGTTTATTACGAGTGAGGCCTTCCAGAGCGCCTGGTAATCGAACACGTATCGAGAACGTCGTTATTACGTTCCTGCCATTGATCTTACCGTTTAACTTATTTTTCTCCAAAGGAAATCCGGTACATAATCGCCGCAGATCACTGGTATTACACCTCGAGGATCGTAAACTAACGGGGGACTGTGCTCACCTTCGTTATCCGACTATCGGCGATAATTTACAGGATTCTGGGGATCGTCAGTGGCTGGTTCGTTTGCGTCATATCGCCCATCGCCCAATGATCTTCGCTTATACGACGATTTAGAATCAAATATTCGGGCTCTTTCCCTGACACGGATAATTACAGAATAAACCGGCAATCGGTGTGATACTCTCGGTCGCCTCGCCATTTCGGGCGAAAAGGTCGGTGCGTATGTAAGGCCCCGTTCACCGTGTGGTCATAGCTCGGCCTGCAAAACGGCGGGGGCGTTGTGACAGGACCTTGTCGCAACCCACACGCAGGGCTGTATCTCCGAGTTTCACGAAAACCACACCGCGCGAGTTTGTCCCCCCTCCTTTCTTTTTTTTCCCTCCATTTTTCCCCATCGAGCCACCGAAAAATCGAGCATTCTACCCGGCCCAGCGGCTCTGTCGTAATAGAGTCCCTAGGAAAACGCTGTTAATGGTCGATTAGAAAAACCGGGAACTGCAGGCATTTCATAGGCATCCGGTTTCTCTGGTTTGAACGACACCTGTTTTTCTAGTTCCAGTGATATTCCAATTACTAGAAGACCGCCGGTCAGTTTCGAGGTGTTTTTACGTGTTGTACATTAATATATGCACGGCGTATATTTGTACAGCGGCATATGTCGCTTGGTCGGTATGCCACGGTGCTCTCCATTAGCATGCATCGCGCGCGCGCGCGGCACTTTTGGCACGTACGTCACTGCGTTGTATTTAAAATACAGGATATCTAATCGTCGATTTCCAGAGAATCGCGCGGCGTTCGAGGGATCTTGAGAAAGAGATATTCGCGCGTAGTCGTTTCCAGGGACTATCAAAGAGGATGCAATAAGCGACGGCCTTGATTTCTCGTTTATGCGTGCGGAAAGATCGCTCGTGAAATCGATCGTATGGAGGCTTTAGCCTACATAACCAACTGCGATACACATCTTTTCTGTTCCCCTCGCGGTTCCTCTCCTCACTCTCTCTTTCCGTCGTTCCCTTTTTTCCACTCTCGCTACCGAGCGCACTTTTACGGTAACTTTTTACCGCCGAGGCAAATAATATAACCCGTTCTGAAACTTCGATCGTCCTCGCGCTGAAACGCGTCTCCTCGATTCCGCCCATCATGCTTACAAATTACTGGAATAACGCGCTCCCACCTCTCGAGTGTCACCTTCCCCAACCCCTTAACAACATAATCGCTCCACAGGCAAATTTCTCCGTAGAGAGTCCTTCTCTCCAATTAAATCCCATCGATCTCGATGACGGCTTGAACTCGAGCTTAATTGGAAAAAGGGAGCTTCCTCGAGGAGAAAGGGTCTTCAACGCTTCATCCCGATAAAACAGCGAAGCTCGGTGCACGTGATCGAATCGCGATACCGTTAATATGCCCTGCAAAAAGGCGATAAGCAACCGGCCGTATTTTACACAGTTCCGCTTCATTTCCCCCTAAGCCGATTCCGCGCCTTTCGGTCCTCTCTCCCGCCGCTCCCTTTCCTCAGTTTCGAGGAGCAGAAAACCGCAAGTTTGCCGGCTCATAGTTTTGCGCGGTTGGAAATTCATCGGGCAATTAGAGGTGAGCGAAGCGCAAAGCGGAACTTAATTGTGCGCGTTTACGGCCCGAGGACCCGTTAAACAGACGTGGCCAGTACCTGGAAAACGGTCCGTCCTTCTCCGGTTATGGACAACCGGCCCTCCTCTCGCGGCAGGAATCGCAAAATCACACGTCGGCGCACGATGGCCCCGCGCACGGCAGGAAATGGGGGACGAAACCTTCTGTCCGGCCACCTGCCCCAATATTCAATGACAAAGGGAATAACCGACATCCGGATGATCCGAACGTATCGTGCGGCACGATATCGATACCTCGACACCGAGATCACGGTTTCGTGGACTGACGGAGGATGGACGGCGGACGGAAGCTTGGATCGGTATTATCGAGATCCAGGATACCGCCCGTATTATCCTCTCGTGGATCTCGACGCGTACCACTACCGTGCATCGTGACCATCGATGGCTCGCGATTCGTCCTTTAACGATCGAGGTCGGAATATCGATCGCCAAGCGAAATGAACGGGAAGATCGGAGGGAGCGCTCGTGCGAGGATACACGCTGGCGACACGATAAACTCCGATTATCCGTTACTTAATAGCGCAGCGCGCTTTCTAAGAGGATATATCGTGCGATATTGCTCGGCACAAAGGAACTGTCGTATGCCTCGCGAGGCAATCTACTTGGTGGAGAGCAAGAGCGCGTAGCTTCGTAAGTGTCGCCGTTACGATTCTAGCATTGCCGGTAATAAAATCGTTGTCTCACGATCGGATGTATTGCATTTGTCGCGAACGTGCTCGTTCGTGGCCGTTGAGGTGGACGACAATGGACTTTCTTGTTGGGGACGGATCAAGATATCGGGGTAGCGTTGCCGTACGTCATATCCTAAAGGAGAAGCTCGGTGTATGAGGCAGAAGCATTGTTTACGGCATGGCGCAAGAGTGAAAGCCCACTTAGGCGACGCTATGATTATCAGGATGTGGAGACTTAAAAATCGCGGATGCGAAGGACCGATCGAGAATTATCGAGCATTGCACTTGCAATTACTGGTTGCTAAGATGAGAGAAATAAATTATTCCTCGCTAAACGTTGACGTTAATCATCGGTAAAGGATATTCGCTAATCCAATAACTATTATTCCTCCTCCGGTGGGATACTTCGGTATTTAATTGCTTCACTACCGGGTATTTCACGGTTTTTCGATTAACGAAAAGGGCATTTCATTTAAGTCGAATCATTCCCGCGTGTCGCGCTGGTTTAGCCAGAAGCTGCTGGCGTGTTCTAAATGGATATTCGATGGCGCAATCCGCTGATTCATGCTTCGATTGCATACATCGTTTTCGGAATTTTTATTTAACATATGTTATAGGAATAAATGCGTAAAATTAAATATACAGGCAAGAACCATCGAAAAGAAAGCGATTGCCAGCAGGAATTTAAATATCATAACAAACGTATGAAATGCTTCTACCTCGATCGGTGAAATCTTCTACCCAAAAGTAGGCATCACAGTTTATATGTTTCATCATTTATTTCAAACCAGAGTTCATCGATCTCTTATCTTTTTTTTTTAATTCATTTTTCGGCACCGACTGCTAAGGTCGTTTGGCCTCATCTCTTTTCTTCTTTGAACCCTCTTGCAAAAATTCTTTTTAGCATTCGACTTCTAAATTTCTTATATCATAATACATAACGCATCATTGTAACATAAGACAATATATATACTTATATATTTCTTGTTAAATACTTGTACAACTGTTTTTAACTCTAAGACGTCCGCACGGACTCCATGGAGAATCCCTATTTCCAGTGGTCAAAGATCTGAACCTGCCGACACGAGTATCCAACGCGGAAGTAAATAAAGGCGCTAGCAATATTCGTAGCATATATTTAACATGGAATACTTAGAATTCATCATGCTCCTTCTCCCTCTCTCCCTCTCTCTCTCTCTTGCTGATCCACGCTGACACAGAGCTCGGCCTCTCGAACAGAGGGCCCGGTCTCTCGCGCAATAAAGCTCGCCCTACACCCGCGAAACTGCGTGTCCGAGAAGCGATTAGACGCGCACGGACGATTTTATTGTGCGAGCCGCGATTTTATTTTTCCTACCCCCCTCGCGCATTTTGGTGTCGCCAATAAAGGGGGTTTCTGCACGCTCTCGTGATTCATCGTCGTCACTTCCGCAGGGGAACAAACGCTCTGAACGTAACAGGAAAAGGAGCGGATCTTCGTCTTGCCATCGTGATTCATCGGGATGGTTTTGCCCACGAGGCACGAGCCAGGTAAGAGACTCGAGGAAAACACGCGGAACTATTTCGTCCCCCTTCTTCAGCTGGAAAATCGTCCTCATCTCCGCGCGCTGATTTTGGCGCGATACGAGGGGGTGGTCGAGGAAGGAAAAGGGAGTGAATTAACCCCATCGTAGCCGTTGACCTAAATCCCAGGAGGGTGTACAGCCATCCTCTTCTGGTATATCGAGATCGGCGGCAGCGCGGAATTTCGACGGAGCTCTCGTAACTTTGAAGGAGATAAGGGAAAAGTGAGTTTACGATTCGGGTGTATCGCCTGGTTTAAGGCTCCCCCTTTCTCCCGGCCTCGATATTGGCGCTCGGAGTTTTCTCGCCGCGGCAGCGTAAATACGTGCTAAGTAACGATCACGGTGGATACCGCCTTCTTTTTCTTCGCGCGGCTCTTAAGGGCCCGTAAGGTCTCATTAAGGCACGGTCTATGGTCGTCGGAAACCACTGTCCTCGGTGCCAACGACATTCCCGCAGTTTTTGCGAGAATAACTGGCATTCTGCTGGGCGAAGATATTCCCCGCTTTATGCGAATCGTATTTTAAAACCTCCCCAGCGTGGTTGAATTACCGCTGAAAATAATAACGATCGTGGGAGCTTCGTCTTGGTCGTCAGGACGAATGAAGTCGAAGGAAGAAGATCCGTCGAGCTGTCGAGCGTGTAACCTTCGCAGGGTCCAAGTGGAAACTCTGTTCCAACGCGTCGCGGAGGTAGGTACGAGAAACTAGCAAAGTCGCGATAAAAGTTGAGCAAAGAGCGCCAAAACTACTCCCGTGAACTAGCCTCGAAGTCGGAATAACTGGCGTGGTGGATGAAAAGTGAAAGTTTGACGTTAAAAACCGCAGATCTAAATTCGAAATACTATCCCTCGAATATTCCTTACGACGTTTGCATCACAGTCGCGCGGAATCGAGTCCGACCACTTTTAAGAGCGTACGCGACAACAGGATACCGCATAAAGATTCATACTCCTGTCCCAAAGTTCCTCGCTCGATCATCGCCCCTGTACTTTCTCCAAACCCATATACCCCCCCACGTTGCGAGGAAACCTACGAAAAACCACTCGACTCCGATAAACCCGGCTATTCGCCAGCGGATACGAAACGAATCCGCGACCCAAAGCCGTACATCGGCGCGCGATAAGTTTTCGATCCCATGGAAAAGAGAACCGCGGTCCTCGGTTCGATTTCGTAGCCCCCTTCCTCTCGAAGGAAGCCAAACGTTTACTTTCACCCACCCTCGTGGGCCCCGTACCCGCTCGGACCACTCGCTGTCCAGTCGTGCGGCGATCCAAGGCGCCTGGCCTCGCATGCCTGCGACACGAGTTTCCCCAGGGAGTTTCCGGTGAACTCCAGCGAGGTCGCGCTCACGTGGCTGTGACGTCTCGCGGATAAGTCCAAGGCGGGAAGAATCCATCGGCGGATTAACGGGAGAATCGAGTGGTCCGGCTCGCCTCGGCAAGGACCTCAGGAAGGTGGTGGACAGGGAGGCGAAAGAGGCGGCCGGTGTAAAGGAGGCTGCGAGGGGAGGGGACTGCCGCGAGGGGGGGGGAGGCCGAGGGGACGGAGAGAGGAGGAACACGCTCTCCTCCGGTGCACACTCTCGTGGTGACTCCGACCGGCAAAGTGCTCGCGTTCGTGAAAGTCCACAGACGACTTTCAGGGTCGTCTGCTCCGTTCGTTCGGCCGAAGCCGGCCCCGTCTCGCGGAGAGGAGCCACCAAAGAGGATCGTCGCGCTAGTCCCGCGATTCGGCGCAGAGCCGCGGCCACGATCGAGGGGACCGATCCTCCGCGAGGAGGAGAGCCTTCTACGCGTCATCCTCGAGGGAGTACCGTGACGTGCGCTCGTACCAAGTTCCGTCCAGTTCGGGACGCGTCGTTCTACGGCACCGGCCAATGCCACGCGGAGCGAGATAAACGTGGAGTATAACGGCGCGAGTGAGGAAATCGTGATTCCCGCCAGTGGACGTACGACTGGAGGTTAAATGGTAGTTCGTTCGAAAGACTCATCGACCTTTCGCACCGAGGCAACGTACCCGAGAAGAGCGAGCGGATCGTCGCGTGGATCGAAGGAATACCGGCGTTTGGCAGGCGACATTCGCGCGATCTTGGGCCCGGAATTCCGTTCCTCGCCAAGATGACGTCCCGCTTTCGCGGCCCCTCCGCGGTGAAGGAGGCCTCCAAGCCGAGTCCCTTCCCGAAGGAGCGCCTTCGCGAGGACTCGCGGCTGCAGGACTCGAGGCCCTGCAGGAACGGCTCGCGCGAGAATCGTTATCATTTCGGCATGACGAGGCAGGAGGAGGAGCCGGCGAGGAACGGCCGCGATTACGAGGGGGCGGCGGAGGATCCCGACTTGCTGTACAAAAGGAGCAGGGACCAGTTCGGTTCCTGGGGCATCAAGGACGTCGTTCAGGAGGAGGGCGCGAAGGCGAGGAGGGCGGGCAATCGTATCGAGGATCTGCGACAGGCTAATGGAAAATCGAGGGGCGAGCCGGGGAGGCGGCAGGAGCGTTTCGAGCAGCGCGACGAAGGTTACGTGGGATCCTTATCGAGGGAGGACAGGGCGAGGGACTCGAGCGAGCAGGAGCGGCCGAGCGGGCCTCGTCGCTCGAGAAAGAAAGAGAGCTGGGAGGAGGAGGAGGAGGAAGAAGAGGAAGAGGAGGAGGAGGAGGAGGAGGAGGAGGATTGGGAGTCGAAGGTTCGGTCGAAGGTAGCGAGTAGGAGCAGGAGTAACGAGAGAAAAGATAAGCCGGAGCAGCGCACGGACGAGAGGGACCTTCTTCTGCGGGAGATCGAGAATCTGACGGTCGACGGCAGATCCCCGGATCGCAGAATCAGGGCGATGATCGAGCGATTCAAGTCGCGGGAGGAGAGCAAGTTGAAATCGAGGAGGGGCCAGGGGTCGCTGAGTCCGGAGAGGGGGGAGGGCCAGGGGGGGAGGTCGAAAAGCGGAGGTCGGAACGATTTACGAGCCCCCATGGACCATCCGGTTGATAATCGGATCAACGATCGCGCCGATAGGGCCAGGCTCCGCTCTGGCGAGGAGGAGGGGGAGGGCGAGGATGACGACGAGGATGGCCACGAGAACGGCGATGACCGCGTGGAGGAACGAAGGTCCGTCAGGCCGAAACTGCGGGAGACCGAAATGTACGGTCATGAGGGAGCGATAAGAGATGGTGCGAGCGTCGTTCGATCTTTCGATCGAGCAGCTCGAAACAGCGAGAGGAACAACGAGCCGGCGCTCCAGAGGAAGGACGAGGACGCGAGGCGGAGCGAGAGTTTTCGAAAGAGGAGCGAGGCCTTCGAGGGGGATAGATCTTATCGCAGGAGGTCCAGAGAAATCGAGGAGGACCGGGCTCGCGAGGCATCGAGGAGAAGGAGCTACGCCCGCGAAGGAAGTCCGGAGAATTTCGACGTCCGGATACAGAGGTACGAGAGGGCCCTACCAGAGCCGAGAAGAGATCCGGAATTAACGAGGCGAGGCGCGTCGAAGGATCGAGATAGAGACACGACGAGGGAAGAGTCCTTCAAGGATTACGACCGCGAAATAGGACGAAAGAGTTCCTTCAAGGCGGTAGATTTCGCGAAGAGAAACCCGACGAAGGATCGCGAATCGAACTTGAATCGAAGGAGTTCCTTCAAGGACCAGGCCAACGACGTCTGCAGGAAGAACTCTTTGAAAAATCAATTCGACGCGGATCACAGTTATTTCGGCAAGGAGCAGGAGAACGATATGTCCAGAAAGAACTCGTTTAAGGAACAGAGCGCGGAGATGGGAAGGAAAAACTCTTTCAAGGGGCACACCAACGACTACGGAAGAATTTCCTCGAGGAACCGGGAAAGCGTCGTGGAAAGGAAACCCTCCTTCAAGGAACAGAGTAGTGGAGTCAGTAAGATCACCTTCAAGGAACTCGACGGCGAATTAACGCGCCTTAATTCCTACAAGAATCCCGGAGCGGAGCTCGGAAGAGTGTCCTTCGGCGATCAGGGCAACGATCTCTGCAGGAAGAATTCGGCGAAGGAGAAGAGCGTCGAGTTCGGTGGAATAACCTACAAGAACGTCGACGAGCTCGAGCAGAAGTCTCCGTACGTCGAGGAGGAGCGCCAATGCGGAAAGGCTGCCTCCTCCAAGTTCCGCGAGGAGGAACCGGAAAGGAGGAAATCCCCGAACGGCCGCTACGTCGAGTTAGGTAAGATCAGCTTCAAGGAAGCGAGCCACGAGCCTCGTACGTGTCCGCTCAAGGAGCAGGATAACGAGCCGGCCAGGAGGAGCTCCTTCAAGGAACGAGAGGCCTCCTCGAAGAGGCGAGCCTCCCTGCGGAGCAAGGCTCGAGAGGCTCACGACAGAAAGTCCGACAGGCATTCCAGGCCGCTGACGCCACCGCAGCGGGAGGAGATGGAGCGTCGAGAGGAGGACCTCGAGGAGCGCGAGGCGGCCCGCGGTAAATCCTGGCACGAGAGCAACAAGCTCTTCTCCTTGAACTACCTGCGCGAGCACGGCCGCGCGCACGAGCAGCAGCAGCAGCAGCATCGCCCCGAGGGCGATCCTCCCGATCGCAAGGAGGCCTCGACGAATCGCTACCAGGAGCCGAAGCGGCCGATCGAGGAGTTCGACAGCGACGTGGAGGAGGACAGGCACGAGAAGGAGACCAGGTGCCTGGAGTCGAGCCAATTCGGCGAGCTGGCCCTATCGCGAATTCGAGAAGGGGGCTCGAGAGTGAGCTCCGGCCACGAGCGAAACGGGCCGACGATTATACGGATTCGCGCCGGTCCTGAGGAGTCTGCCGTCGCCGAAAGGAGACGTCGACGGCGCGCACCGCAGGAGGTTGGCAGGCGTAGGAGGTACGAGGCGGAGGAGGACGAGGGGGACAGCGAGGATGAGGAGGAGGAGGGAGGAGTGCCGCGGCTCGGATCACGAAGGGACGCCGGCGGTGCACCTGGAAGAGGCGATACCACACCCTCGAGGAGAATTTGGAATTACCGCGAGGGGGTATGGCATTTTCATGAGTCAATCGCGTTCGATCGGTCGTTCATGGTTCAGAAGCGTGAGGCTATATTTATTAATCGATGGAGAAGATGAGGGCCCTCGAGTTCGTCTCGGGATAAACCCCGCGTCCCGTGCTCTCGCAGCTGCTTGTCGAAGTGACGAATTTATCGGTCGGTTTGTTGCGCGCGCATGCGCGTCGTACGAAATCTTGGGCGGTATTAACGAAGGTGAATTATGTACGGTGGGATGCATCGCCTCGAAGTGGAATAATTTATATATACATATATATATATATATATGTAGATGAGCGATAGACCGAGCCGCCGTCGCTTTACGGGACTGCGTCTTCTTCAGGAGAGCTAATCGAAGTGGTGGGAAGTAATGCGATACGTAGGCAACGAGTACATGCATCTGGGTGCTGATATTATAATCCGCCAAGGAGTAACCGCCGAATCCGAGGGGGAGGGGGAGCGGCTGGGGGTATTTGAAACTAAGCTTAGTACTCTACGAAATAAGCGAACGTATATATAAACATATAGAATAATGATTTTCCTCAATTTTGTAGAATATCTCAAATATACGGATGTCGGTAATAGAGAATCGATTCTTTGACTCAATGTTCCAATCCTACAGACTTTACTCAGCGTAAGAGACCATTGCCGGATCCTGTGTTAAACGTACTAACAAATCGTAGAGGCGTGGGAGCCTGGTAACCAACGTCGTTCTCTTTGATCTCTCAAAAACGAACGCTATTGCCTAACGCATTTCATAACGATTACAAATGATCATAATGACAAAGCTTCGTTTATCGTTCATGCCGGTTTACGTCGAGGGAGCACTGAAATTATACATTACCTCGATCAACTCGGATTAAGTGAAAGCTAAAGACCGGTAGCCAAACTGTCGCCGGTTATTAATCCTTTAAATACCACTGACGTAATAGTTTGCGACCGTTCAAAAGCCACGATCCCAAAGGACACGTTCCTCTCTGCATCCGTTCCACTCGATCGTGACCGGCGGCATCTGGCATCCCGATTACGTACGAAAGTGAATTGGGAACGGTCGTAAAAGCAATCGTACATCGAGTTACCGATCTGTCATCGCCTTCGTTGCGCGCAAGTTTTCAATGTTCTTACGTAATTCCATCGTCTATTGGCTAACGCGTCATGCAAATGTCAGCGAACCGCCCACAAATGGTATGGTCGTATCGCGTAGGACACGTCGTTATGGATAACATCTTTCCTTATGCTACGAGCGACATTAAAAATGCGCTCTTTGTCCAGGGATAATGGAGGCTCATCGATAGCATTCGTAACGATCGGAACGATTACCGGCACCGATGTCAAACCAGATTTTGCAACGGTCTCTTATCACATTTCTGTTCCATTGAAACGCAGACGAGCCGGCAAAGTGCTGATGCTCGTATCTGGCAGAAAAGATTTAAAGCCCACGCGATACTCCCAGGATTCGTGACTCGAAAACTCGCGTCCGCTCCGTTTCGCGAGGTATACGCTATATTACGTTTGCCTTAACAATGATAGGAGCGTACGACGGTCCTTTCACTCGTGACTCAGGACGAAAAATATGTTAATTAGACAACGCGTTCGGCCGAGGATCATTATTCACGATTACTATATATAGGCAGCTAGAGACACATCGGCTGACATATTTTCCATCGTGTATACTCGTCTACTCGATATTTGGCGATGCCGCCGGTGCGACTCGTCTCACGTGGGCGGACCGACCATATATGCTGGCCGGAAGGTTCTTGAACGCATCCAACGCGCTTCGAGCTTTCCATCCCGGCCGCTTCCTTCTAGCTCTTCTCTTCGTGTACGTCGACGACAAAAAATCGGGAATCCTCTTTCTTCGAAAGAGCGCGCCGGTTTTTTCACAGGTGAATAAGTTAAGTCGAAGCTGCGCATTACGAATGCATCGCTGCTTGAGGGTTACATTTTGTTCGGTTTAAAAATTGTTTCGAATTTTTGATGCCGGGTTTGAGACGATATTTTGGCAGTAGTCGTTCGATCGAGTCGTCGTGCGATACTCGTTCTTAGATAAAGTGCCTGTATAAATTAGCCGTACGGATGATAATCGCGGCATTTTCATTCTCTCCGCACGCGTCGACGACAAAGAATCGAGGATCCTTCCTTCGAAAGCGTAGGAAAGGCTTCTCAAAAGTGGATAAATTAAGTAGAAGGCAGCGCGGTGAAGGGTACGAGGCATTACCAGGCGAACGCTACGTTTCTCTTATTTTCAAAGCGATTATCAACTTTCGATACCTAGCTCGAAAGGCATTGCGAGAAACTTCTAACAGCCGTCGTTCGATCGACCGAGTGCGCGATGCTGATTTTCAGTAAGCAATTTAGCAACGCAGACATTAAAATACGCGTATAAATTAAGCGTATGAATATTAATTACGGCAGTTTTCCCTCGGCCGGTCATGCACCGTCGCACGTCGTGACGTAACAAGGCCACGCAATTAAAAACTTTTCCCAATTATGAGCGGTACTCGCACTTCGACCTTGTGCCCCTTCGCGCATGGATACGAACGTGGTCAGCACGCCAAAGGATGACGCACTCTGTCTCGATACTATTTTCTTGATAAAGAAAGGAGAAAGATGGAGATAGGTAGATAGATAGATAGCTAGATAAATAGATAGATGGTTAGAGAAAAAGAGAGAGAGAGAGAGAGAGAGAGAGAGAGAGAGAGAGAGACGCGCTGGTCTTGGCCGATGAACGTATACGATTGCCAGACACATCTAATCGGGGATTTATTAAACGACCTGCCCGTCGACTGACATTTGCAAAGATGATCCAGACCTTTCACCGTTTTGCAATTAGCGCGGTTTCGTCGAATCTCGCCTTTGTCGAGGACGTTTCCACTTACGCGGATTATCCCCGTGAATACATCGAGCTCGAAAGACCGGATCGTTGCGTCGAAATATTTCCATTAAATCTCACCGCGTCGACCGTGTTAAGTGTTACGCAGTGATTGACGCAGGATCATATTGTTTCAGGGGGTCCTGATAACCGACATCGAAGAGGGACAGCCTTGCTTGCAATGCGGAGAGATGTGTCCCGGATTTTCTCCCCACGCTTGGAGGTGAGTCTCTTACGAGGTGACGGGCCTCCGCTCTTTATAAGCCTACGATGGCTTTGCGTCGGTCAGAGCTCTTCGACGATACCGCACGATGTCTGGCTTCGGCTTCGAGGATTTCCATCTTCGCACCTATATTGACATTGCCGATAATCTACCCGAATGATCGATGGATCTTATCGTAACACGAGCCGCAATTAGCTCGAAAAATGCCGGCTAATGCGTTAGGACGATCATTAAGATGCCCACGGCGAGGTATCCGGTTACTCGCTCGGAATAATTATCCGCGATACATTAGCGCGCAGGAGGAAAAGGCGGGTGGTAATTGCCACTGATTTGCGTACTCCCCGATCAATGGGAAAATATCCAGGGGGGCACGACCTTCGTACGGGGATAGGCAAAAAACTCGAAGTCCGATCGGCGGTGCCGAATCGCCGAATCATGCTGAAACTGTTAGGCGAGAGATTGCACGGCATATCCATTACCCGAAGCGTAACTGAACAGCGGTGAAATTACCGGTCGGTAATTACCCTCCGTGACTTACGGCCCAGCAATGCGGTAATAACGAATTAATTGCCCGAGGCCAAGGAGCTAGGGGGAGAGGGTGGTGCTCCTTGCAGCATCGTGTAGCCGCGAGGAGAAAGGCGGGATGGCGTCTTGCTCGTGCACTTACCACCGTGCAAGATGAATTCGCGGTTAAACCTGCTTAAAACAACTCGTATAACCCGGGGCCAGCTCGAATCTGAACTCGAGGATTCGTCGCCGTGTTAAGATCCTCGCCGCCTGCCGCTCCTCTCTTTCGAATCGCTACCTTGCGACTACTGGCGGCTGCGCTATTCCGGTCAAGCGAGTTGTCATTAACGGGGCACAATACCGAGTATAATGTTGCACGTAAAATATGCAACTGTGAAAGTAAGACTAGCATGACGCAAGTAGATCCGAGAACAAGGGTCAGACAGGCTGTCGCATTAATCGTATGGGTATTATTTTTCCCCGACTTCCGACATCGTTAAAGATCACCCTCATTAGGTTGTAAAAGCAGAACGGAATGGGCAATAGAGAAGCGGATACAATTATCCTGGAGGTCGGGGCGTAGTGAGGCACGTTTCAAAAATAAATCTTGACATCCACGGACGGTGGAGCGATTTAGAGGATGTCTATCTTCCGCGCGCTGACTTTGGATGATTAATATCTCCATCGCTACCGATTTAGAACGAACGGCCGTTGCATAATATTCGACTTGCCTAAATCGGTCGCGTATCGATCTTTTATTGGCGATGATTGAGGAATGCGTCGTCCAGGCAATTGCGAAACGGTCCCACTCTGTTTCGGCCACTAATATCGGGGGAAGGTATAATAACAACTAATACGCTTATATTGCAACTTTCATTTATTTTCTGTATGTACAACGTGTCATTACAAATATCAGCATCGATTAATGTAGCTTCCAGTGACCAAAATTGCGGCAGGGCTTTCGATTATTACGATTTTCCTCAACGCGATAACGCGTTTAGTGGCTCCCACGCCAATGGACGTCAATAATTTGCGCAATAAAACTGAACGGTTATGCGTCGCAGAGGCTCTCATATGTATTTTCGACTATCGTTCGTGCGCATAAAATTACGCACGTCTCTCGGTAACGTGGGCCCTCCAGGAGAATAAAGTTTTATTGATTTACGAGGGCTGGACTTGTGCGAAATAAAATTGCCCCGATCTACTAGACTCACGGTGTATAATATAGGACGCAGCTGTTCGAAACGCATATCTCTCCGATCGAGGAAAATGTCTTTTCGAATTCGCTTGCATCTTCGCGTTTCTAGGTTTATGACACGCTTGTCGCTAAAAACAACCGCATTACACTGCTTATTTCGCAAAGATATTTCGCGAAAGAATTTAGCCTTCCACATCAATATTCGTCTATCACTCCTGATATTTAAGATCGATTTATAAGAATCTTTAACCCGCCAACTGTTCTCTCAAGCGAGTTCCAAATTATCGAGTATATCACATTAAGTATTACATTGAAAAATCGAGGACTAACGACGACGGAGTTTCTATTTAACGATTTCTTACAATATACGAACACCGGTTGATCAGCCAGCGGCGTAGCAACGCGTCTTCCGCTCACCAGTCCCACCTACGTTTTCTCGTGACGTCAAAGAAGCCGCGTGAAAAAAAAAAGGTCGACTCATCGTCGGTTTACCTCATTTCATTTCCTCGATTGTCCGTTGATCAACACAGTTCCCGACGGCGTGGTCGAGCACGATCGCTCGGAAAAGCTTCTCGTGTGCTGTAGCCAATTGTGCCGTATTTATTAAGGCCCTCGGCCAACGCGCTCGAATAAATATCGCTCTACCGCGATACACGCACAGAAGGCCCTTGTTTCACGCCAGTTCGCCGAGGGACGGCGCAGGGCCCTGGAAAATCGGGGATAAACACAGTATGCTATTCACATGTGCTCGCACGCATTACCCGATGCTCCTTGCACGGACGATCTCTAACGTGTAACGCATGTGCGCGACGGGGACGTGAATGGCTTTTCAACGTGAGAGCAACTCTCGCGCATGTACTATTACCCCAGAATCATATTACTTTGACGCGACGGACGCTCCCGGGGAGAGTTATTTATCGAAACAAAGAAATCGTTTCTGAGAAGCACGGCGCGGCGAAATAAATTGCTCGTCATAGCGAGTCAATACCGAGATAATTTACGCGCAATTACGCGTGCACGTGCATACGCCTGTTTACGAAAGCAACGAGGAAGAAGGAAATAGAAGTTTACCTCGGAGATAAAATATAATTTGAGTATCGCCGATCGGCAAGTGCCGATTAAATTATAGTAAATAATGCCAAGAGTGGCCTTTGGACGTGTCTTATAGGAATACGAGGACGAGAATAGGATCTACGTTCATCGCTATGAGATCCTCTAGTACGATCGTTAAGAACTTGCCTACGATACGTAGCTTGAGCGCCGATAGACCATTTTATATAACAGGACCCAGACTAACAACAAACAGCAACAAATATATAAACTCTTTCTAATAATTATCTAAAACACGCGACATACGGTTTGCGTATTATCATCTCCCTTTCTATCCGTGTTAACCGTATTCGACCAGCATATTCCCTACGAACGTTTTTTTGCACCGCGACGCGCATATTCCAAATCTTTCGACAAAAAATCCCGCTCCTCCATGCCGCGTATACTCGTCGGACACAGCCAACAGGTTAAAGCGACAGACAGCGAGCCGAGCGAGCCGCGCTAACCCACGTCGGACGCAAAATAAACCACGACGGCTCGTTTTCCATCGCCCCGCGCCTCCCCGCGGGTAATAGCAGCCCCGCCGACTTAATTGCCGCCCAGAGTTCAGTATCCTGCGTTGCACAATCGGCATGCAGGCCGAACCGGCGACATGCGCGCGGCGTACTTGCCCTCGTGTCGCGGGTAAACAAAGGCAGCCTTTCGAGAAGGCAAGAAACGCACCGATCGAAGCTCGGCCGATGGAGCTTGCGAGGGGGCCACGAGGCCCGCGGCTCGCTTTGGAATCGCGCCGATGCGTGCGCGTGCACGGGCGCGAGACGTGAGTCACTCTCGGCCGCCTCTAACTCGGCTCGCAGCCGTGTGCCTCCTCTTGGCAAGCCAAACACGCCGAGCACGTGCTCGGGCGATATGCGACACACGGTGTGTGCAGCCTGGTCTCTGCTCGGCGCTCCTCCCGCGACTTCTTGGCACCTGCGGACGCACAGTGCGCGAGGCGACGATCGCGTACGGGTGCGTACTATCCTCGATGCTCTCGCGCCTCGAGGAAGTGCCTCGCGAGCGACGAAAAGCGGCAGTTCGCACCGGGAGGCATCGAGGCTCGCGGCTCGAGGCCCGATTTCGGACGTACCTGTTGCGCGTCGCCTGGTCGGCCCACGAGGGCCGCTGAGCATCGCCGCGCCTATTACCGGACGAAGCCCGAGGATCGTGCCTGGGTCTATCGCATCTCGAGAGCGAGACTCGCGCGTGTTCGTGCTCGGCCTCGAAGGGGATACTCGATCGGAGAGAAAAAGCCGCGACGAGGTGGCACCTGTAACGGGTGAAGTCGTATATTCACTACCCTCTTCCTGCAGAACGATCGCGGGAAGAAAAATCCGTCGATGGAGGAAGATCGCTTGGGATTGACTTTGGTATTTGGCTGAGGCAGGAAGGGCATTGTGAATGGAAACCACGGGCGTGGTTCTGGTTTTGGAGGGTTTGGAGAGAGTTCGTTGTCGCGGGTGTGGAACGACGTTTCGTATCATCGCATCCACGTGCGAGGCTGTTCGTATGGCCGGTAGTGGCCTGCGCGGCTGTTAGGACCGAGTCATTGTGACCGTAGTACCTGGTAAGCAGCGTAGCGAGAAAGTCTAGCTCGGGGAGATCGTTCGGAAAGTGGACAAGCGGTATCTCTCCACGTTCGTCTTCCCCTCTGCATCACCGCACCACCGGCGGCTCGTGAGTAACGTCCAAAGGAGCTATTATCTGCCTCAACCCGCCGGCGTACCGTTAAGATCCATTTGCCGCGTTTCTTCGACTCGAGGAGCCGAGAGAAAAAAAATCCCCCTAGACGCCTCCGCGTCTACGCGGTAGGCGCATGTGTCTTTCCTTACCGATTATACTCGTCTCGTATTTTTTCCTCCTTCCTTTCGAGAGAGTTCGTTGCACCTTCCGCGATGGAACCTCGTACTTTAACCCGTCCCGCTCTGACCCATTGGTTAGGTTCTTTCGAGCAAAACAATTACCGCGAATGTAGTACTCTTTCGCGTACCGCGCGACTTCTACTTGTTTCCCGAATACGAGATAAATACATTCGTCGAACGTACCCATGAGTCCAGGCGTATAACGTTGGCTGATCGCGTATACGCGTCCATAATGCACGCCGATGACTTTCGCCGAGCACATGTACACACCCGTAATCCGCGCTGGTAACTCGGATCGAGCCCCCGTGCATGCGTCCATAAGTCCACGCGGATAGCTTTCGCTGGACGCATATATGCGACCATAGGACCGAAGGAACGAACTTCGATCGACGGCCAGGAGGAGCAATTATGCGCGACCGCGGTCGCGCGTATCCCTCGGATATTTAGAACTATTTCAGTGCGTGTTATCCTACTGGCCCACATAGCTCGTAGGCACGCAGAGATGGTTATTTCGAGGCGAAAACACTGCGGATGATATCAGGGGCACTCGTGTCGGCGATTCTGGTGTACGATAAATGTCCCTCTGGCCGGCGAATATGCGGGAGGCTTTCGCGCCTAGCCGCGTAACTCTAGCGATTAACGACATTGAGGAACCGGTAAAGTTTCTCTGGGAATGAGAGGAGGGGGGCAGGGAAGGCTAGTCGATGCGAGCTCGGCGGGAGATTCGTCTTTGATGGAATTATAACCGCGGCAATCGTCGGGCGTCGATTCGCGCGACAGCATGAAATTTCGCGACCGCCCGCCGACGAATGGAAACGCTGTTTACGGGGAGCGCGCCACTGGAATTAACTCGGTCTCCTTCCCGATTCGCATGGCGGAATATCGAATGACGAAATGCAGAAAGTCGCCGCGGTCGTTTCTTTCGTTTCGCGCGATTTAAGACACGGGCGTCGCGCATGTGCGCTTTCGCGCACTCGAAGTTCTATTTTAAATCGGGCCACCTATCGCGTTTTTAAACGCACTAAACGCTGATTTACAGTCCCCTCTTCCTTCCAAAAACACGATAAAAGCCTATTTTCGGTCGGCCGATACCATCCTCGCCAGGCCCTCTTCGACGAAACTCGCGCTCGAGGGTCCCGCGGCTAATGGCGGGACGAGCGTGCTCGACTCATTATATCCAAAGACCGGAATCCGACGAATCTGGATGAATCTTGAGGGTGGACATCCAGAAAGCGCGAATAATATACTCGCATAATTAATAAAAAAGAAAAAGAAGAAAGGAAAAACCTCGAAATCCATGTCATCGCGTGGGTTATTATGACTTCCCAAATGCTCCACGAGTCTAGCGCGTTTCGAGGAATCGAGCTCGAATTCCTCTCTTCGAATCGCCTCTTAGATTCTTGAAGAAGCGGCCGACGCGTGGGGCGACTGCCGTTACATCGATCCCAGGGTGTTGATCGAATCGAAGCGGTTATTTGCCGCGGTACGTGATTTATGAGCGAATATACGCGCTCATGACGCCGCGACTTTTCCACCTCGCGCCGCACACACGCGCGGATAAGCCGTTTCCGATGGTTTTTAAACGGGCAGATCCTGTACCTTGCACCTGACGGCTATTTGTACTATTCCGGCGAGCGATTCCGCCGTGATAATTACGAAGGATTATTATGCACAACGATATGCAGGTGTGCAAATACGTGTGGGACTCGGATACCGTTCACCCACGCACACTGGAGTGAGATCACCTTTATACTTTAACTCCTTAGTCACGGCTGAGCCACGATGTCGTGTGGCTGAGTGAAAAATAATGCCTTTTGTCGGCCGGGTAATGGAGAAAGGGGTCCAGAGGAGTCTCGGTTTCCTTTCTCGAAATATGGGCGCCCCTGACGAGAGGTATAGGCATATATCTATGCCCCCTGACATCATCGACCGAAGCTGTTGCAGCTGCATCGAGAATGCAGCCGGGCTTTTGGAGGCTTGATAAAGCGTTTATTAAAACGTCCTTCCTGGCCTGGCGATTAACGAGCAAGGTAGACCACAGTCCAAGTTCATTACGATCTATCGCGGCTACAGCGATCCACGCGTATCATCGTCGTTATTCGTCACGATGGACGAGGATCGAGTGGAGCCGCTGGTCCGTATGGAAATCGCACCGACAACTGGAACGAGGGTATCTCAGGCCTGCGTCATCCCCACGCACCTTCCACGTGTCGCGAGCACGATACTTTAAGAGCCGCCACTTCCTGTTATTCCGCGCAACAAAATGTTCGTCTTCTTGCCGAAGTCAAAGACCCGTAAGAGCGGCGCAGGAACACAAAAACAAACTACTGGCCGTGTACTTTGCTAAGCTTCGAAGGGATTAACGCAGACGCGGCAACGAACACTGCGCTGTTACGTGCAACCTACCGGGCTGACAAATTGCTCTGCCTCCGATGTCCGACAACTTGGAATTGGTGTTGGTGTCGCACCAGGATGTTTTGATTCGCGGGCCTATCAAATCCTAAATGTCGTCCAGGGAGTTTCGTTCTTTTTCGAACCAGGGTAGAGCGATATTAATGAACGTTTCGACCCGATTTTGGCCGTACGTCGTACGGTATTAAAGTGATATATGGCAGTACGGAGGCAGACTGCTGCGATCGAGTTGAGTCGAGGGGGAAGAAGTTTTTCCCAAAATGTCACCTTTTTTCTCCGAAACGATGGCTACTTTAGGTCCACGTGTCGATCGGCGAGAAAGGCGAGGAGCGCTGGGTATAATGAGATTTTGAAGAGAACTGGGCGCGGCTGAGGTATGCTTTACTTTTCACAGATTATGCTCCTCATAGGCTGGTCCGTAACCCGTGTAATTTGAGAATTTCAAGGAAAGGGTAGCCAGTGACATTTCTGGTAAATATCGTGCACGCCTTATTACGGGCTTTACGCGAGGGGACGTCAAGTCATTTAGCGAAGAAACTATAAAGCATTTGGCAAACAAACCGAAACACGAGAGACCTTTCCAAGGATTCCGTCGATATTTTCGCACTACAAAAAACATTCCCTCCGTTCGACGAGCTCCGTGACGCCCCGTTGGGGCCATTAAATTTTTAAAATAGCGCAACAGCCGAATTTCATAATTTCTCGGGAAAAATACAAAATAATCGCGTCGTTTACTCGGACAGGAAAGAATATACATTTCTCTCCATTGCGATCGAATGCCTCTCACGTTCGAGCGGTGATTTCATAGCACTTACGGGTGGTCATCGGGACGATTTATTTTCGAAGATCGGAACGACGCGCGTGTCGATCATTGCGTCTACATTCCACGTTAATATCCTGTCGCGCCTTCCAGGAATGCGGTTATACGAGAGAGACACGCTATTATGCCACGCGGTCAATGGTGAGCTTTTAACGCTGCTTCTTGGAATAACAGGGGTGCCAGCCGTATCCCCGTGGACGTCCGGTGTATCGTTTCGAATCACAATTTTCCACATTGTTCTTACATCTAAACCGTGCCTCCACTATGCGCAGATCTACTCGGGAATTTGCATCCCGCCGTTTCTCTCCTCGATTCGAAAAACAGATTTTCCATTTACCACGATTCTCCCGGGAGTTATTTACGACGGCGCATGCGCGTGTGTTTAACGTGCGTGCAAGGAGGCACACGTACGCGAATAAAAAGCAACGCAAAGCTGGACCCCGTCGCGGAAAATATTGCCCGATCTTCGGCGCGCGTCAAACCTACGCGCTCAACGCAGCAAATTACCATCAAGATACTGCACCGGCCGGGATATTTATTTGGCCAAAACGCGCGCGTAGATAACATGGGATTTATCACGGCTAACCGGTGATCATTCGCCGGACGAGTAAACACTCCAGGCTCTTGGAGGACTTCCTAGAACACCGATTTCTTCGTGGCTATTTAAAGCGCATAACGGATGGAATATTACCGATGCATTACGGGCGATAAACTACCCCCCAAGTTCTTTATTGGGCTGCACCAGAAAGGCCGTGGAGGTAATTTGAACGTCGAATATTTTATCCTGAACATTTTCGCGGCTTGACGCTAGTTACCTCCAGTACGTACAAACTGTAGATTTTTCACATACCTCGCGTATATTCATGTACCTCATCGAGTCGCGTGAGCATGTGGACACACGACATGGAGCGCGTGCGTGTTTCCCGCGGACACGTACGCATAATCACGTCGTCGTCTTCTCACTTCGTTGCTATCGTATGGGAATGCGGTGCGTGGGTGAGGAAAGCACGCAAGGGATTAGAATTCTCGGTTGAAAGCATGTCGTTCTCCGTTTAAGCGAGTTTTCTGCCTGGATTCCACCTTACCCCAGCGGTTACACCGCTTAGACTTCGATCTTCGGTCGGATGAGAATCCAGGCGGCGATATCGAGGGGAAAGATATTCTCTGACCATTAGAGATCTTCATCTCCCTCAGAGATCTCAAACGTTACGATCGTTAGCCTGGAAGTGACGATGAGATCTCTCCGCTAACGTTCGTTATCCCCGATTTGCGCGAATTTTTTGCGAGAAATTCATTCTGCCGAATGGTTATCTCGGGAACTTATTTTCAATCGAACGAGAACTTCGGGACATTCTTCTTCCATTTCTCACAGTGGTGATAGGGATTCTATGTGGAAGTATATTATTTTCGGTTTGCTGAGTTTTTGGAGATATCCACTTATGTAGGTTATTACAAGGCGGAATTAAGATACGTTTCGATAAAGAGGTGCGCGACTGTATCCAGAACTGTAATATTAATTTATGGAGTGTATCTATACGAGGACAACAATTTTCTGCAAAAGTACAGTACTGCTTATTTATTGCTTTTTCTTGAGTTTTAAAGTACTTATCGATATATTTGTCGCGCAATACATTTTTTTATCCAAAATTATCAAACTTATCTCAACGCCGATAGTCCCCCTCCTTACATGTTCGAGCAACGGATAGCAGATAGATGTAGATAGACGTCCATTAATTTGACATAAACTTCCAAGCGCATATCGCAAGCCAAATCCTCTTCAATGGAACTCAGCTTATACATTTGAGAAGGATATATATAAACGCGTGCCTCGCCATCGCAGTTCGATCGATCACATCCGTCTCTTTCGTAAAATCCAAGTTTTAGACGTGCTAAATAATGTTTATTCAAAATACTGCATTAATTTCCATGAAATTATTAATAATTTCACAGCCAGGACCTGGTACAATATCGAACGTCTTACTTTTTAAAAATTCCTTCGCTTCCCAATACCGTAACTCTTTCACTCTATCTATCCTTATCTATCTATATCTACTCTATATCTATTTACCGTCCTGCAATCATCTTTAAGCATCCTCTCCCTTTTTCTGGCACACCGATCGACGCATCCTAGGTAAACAGCTCAAACCACAAAGATTCAGAAGAACTTCCGAGGTAGATCAATTTCTCTCATTCTCCTTCAAAATAGAGTTCCGAACATCACTAATACAATGGCTACGATTTCGAGCTCCGAAAAGTATCACGCTGAGTTGATCAAAACCAATAGCATTAATGAATTGGTCCTACTATTGTCATCGATGAATTTGGGAGCTCTATTTCCAAAGAGGATTAAATCAATTGAAATTCCCCGAACATAGCTCAAAATCCTCGCGCGCATATATACATAATGTATGGATCTTCCGGAATGTCTCATGCGCTCGCAATTAATCGGTGCCACGTACGAATCGAGGGATATAGGGGTGGCGGAGGCGCGAGGCGGGCCGGGGGGGGGGGGGGCAACAGTATAATCCTGTGCAAGAGTAAGCATCTCGATAAATCATCGTCAGCAAAGTCGGCTGGCCATAAGGATCAGCTGACATTGACAGCGCACGAGCACAGTGCCCGGGAGCCGAGAAGAGCCGGGCAGCTCGCGGGGACGGGTTCAATCCGCGTTTACCAGTGCGTACGCTCGTGCCTTCTCACCCGGACGTGCGTGAGCGCGTGTCTGCCCTCTTTCTCCGGCTCGCGCATCCTGCTCGGTCGCTCGCCGTCCCGTGCTAAATTTAGAGTATGATCGACCGGCGGTTCGCGCTATCGGGACAAATAGCCCGGCGATAAAGTCACTCGCGGCCACGGTAGCGGTCGGGTCGACGATTGTCCGGTTTCGTGGAGGAAGAGAGAGAGAGAGAGAGAGAGAGAGAGAGAGAGAGAGAGAGAGCCGTAAGTCGCGAGCAGTCGCTTAGGAAACGTCGGTCGCTCGAGCACCGCGGGGATTCGAGCGCCGGTTGGACGTCGACGCTCTTTCGCTCATCGGCCCTGCGCGAAGCTCCGCTTCGAAAATCCGCCGCGCAACGGAGCTTTCCTCCGCGTCGCCACACGCTCTCTCTGCCCGGCTTCCGCTCCTCAGTCGTGTCACCTATCCACGTGGCGGCCACGTGCTGGATCCTGCACCGCCGGCTCGACGATGGGCGCCAAGTGGGAGAACTCGAGCTACGCGTCGCGAGTCTTTCAAAATGAGCCACGGCACGACGAACCTGTTTATTGCAACACACGGTGAGTGCCGTAGGATGGAATTCTCCGGGGAGAGTACGTATATGGGACCTGGTGTTCTATCTTCGATCAGCTCCTACGAACGTCGCGGGGCTTGCGCGAGATTTTTCGGCCGAAAGCCTTTCGGGAGGGGGGGGGGGGCATGAATAACCTTGGGGTGGGAGGATTATCGAGGCGAGGCAATCGATCGTGCGCTCCGCTTTGAAAAAGGCTCGATCGATTATGCATGCCGGGCTATTATATTCGAAAAGGGGGGAGGGATTTGTGTTCGCGGAGCACCTTTGAGCGATATCGTAATATTTTAAGCCGACGTATCAACGCGCTGGACGAGGATCGTGGATTTCGCGCGTTCGTATCCTGTCACGTTCGAAGATATAAAACTGTTGGCATCGCGCCAAGTGCATAATTGAGCGTGATTTTATGGACGCAACAAATGAATATAGCCCGCATTTGACAAGTCGGGATGTTATTAAACGCCCCGTACTTCATCGTCGTCTGTCCATCCTCGGGCCTAGGAAAATTATATTGACATTTCCCCTTGAGCGAGGGAAAGCGGTTGAGCGAGAAGAACTCTCGCGTCTGGTAGCAAAGCTCGGTAATTTAGTTAGCGGTCTTTACAATAAGGATTCTTCGCGTCGGAGAAACCCGACTTGCGAGCTTTACCCTTTGGGATACTCATAATGTACAATGTTTGCACTGGATTATGCTCCTAGAGTATGTCACACGTGACCTAATGCGCACCGTGCTCGTGGCAGCACGCCTTTAACTCGGCGCACGACTTTGCTGCATACGAGCAGCGAGACGTTGCTGCTGGCTTTGGGACATTCCGTCGAAGGTTGAGCTTAGCAACAACGCCGATCGTACGCCATTACTTGGCTTACACTGTAATTCCGGTAATCGTCGAGATTTACCTCGATATTGGTCGTGGACCATGACTCATTACACTTTTATAACCGTGAGAAAACGAATGTACCCTTTCTTTTTGCTCGAGCGCGAACGATGAATCAGCCTATCGGACCGATCGAGTGAACTTCTCCGCGGTAAGATTTTGTTTGGCGGCAGGAAAAAATCTTTTCTGACGTACAGAGACGGAGACGATGTTTCGCGGGTTCTTTGTGTTTCTTTAATGTGCATTACGCGCTTTGGCGAGCTGTAAATATACATTCGGCTTTACAGGCTCGCCGTATGGCGAAAGAACCGCGTGGAGGCTTCGTAATAGGAACCTCACCGCGAGATGGATATTTTTATGACTCGAAGGCTGGGAGTATTTAAATGCACGATAAGCAATATTTTCGTGACATTTTAGAAATAACGCAGTCGGCAGTACGATTGTGATGGTCAGCCAAGTCGGGAGATAACGAGGTTATTCATTTCTGATAATCCTTATCGACGGGGATGCCACCGACACGCTGTACGTAGTTCCGTTCTCGTTCAGTACTCTCGTAAATATCGTACAGTTGTGAGCTAAGTGTTTCACGTGACTAAGTGTTTCGTCAAATATACGCATTAATTCGTTCTCTGGATACGCTGCGGTTGATCGTCCCACCGATACATACTTCATTCGTGATTCATAAAAGAGGAAGGTATAAGCAAGAATTGTTGGCGTTCCTGCAAGAATTTTGTACGGATAGCATTGGAAAACTTGAGGAACGAACGTAGACCATCTTAGAATCGCACAAGTCGGTCGTCTTTGAAAGGCCTAAAACAGGTACATATTGGACATCGCAGTCTCGATAGGAAGAAAAGGGAAGACCCGTAGGTTTGTCGAATGTCGAGAGGATTTAAATTTCAGTAATAAAATACGAAAGTAGGATATCAAGCATCGTTGAACGCGTCACTGGGTAATCGTCAAAGTACGATAAACAATTTCCTGTTGTGACGATAAATTTAAATTGCCCGTCGGTAACGAAACGCATTGGATAAAATCTCGTGCGGTGATTACTACCGGTCTCTCGGATGTATAGGGTCAAAGTCCGACTCAATGTCGAGTAACGAGGTTTTCTTCTCACTTGCCTAACGGAAGGTACCGTGCTATCCTACAGTCGAGATATACGATACAGTGAATAAAGTTCTCTCGAGGAAGAAACACTCGTCAATGGTTAACTTTAGCTCGAAGCACGTAACTTTGGGGAAAGAAATTTATAAAACGGCGCATGCGTAAGCATAACGAAGTTTTTCAAAACGGAATTGATTTATTATCGTCAGATTTGACCTTGGTGCGTATCTTTTCTTCGGATTCTTTTGTCGTTGTCGATTCTTACGCAAAGTACGCATACTTTATTTCTAGGCCCATAACCACCCTCTCAGTCTCATACTTTCTGCGAATATAATATACATATTCAAAATATATGTTCAATCACAATTGAAGAATTTTTGATCCTCCGGTTCTTTAGGAACATCATATTCTGCAGTTAGGTGCATAAATTAGCGTTAAGCACTCGGTGTGCGGCAACATATTTTTTAAAAGTCGTTGATTCTACATTAAAATTGGATAAATAAATCCTCGTGCATGTTAAACCAAAACTCAATTTCAATTTATAATTTATAAAATAAAAATGCCACGCGTCAAGTGGTCAACGCTAATCCACGCACTTAAGTGCACAATACAATCCTCGCAAGGACCATGAAAATACAGAAACTCTCCTCGTCCCTCTTTCCCTCCAATCAACCACCTATCGAGCAAATGGCAAAGAGCCGTCTTCCTTCCACCTCAAACCTTAACCCGACGTTCCAACATACATTATCCCCCTTTTTCTGAAATTTACGCAATAACACTCGACGTAAAAACCGACCACTTACAGAGAGCTCCGCGATCCGGCCGAGAGCACGTAACTTATTAACGTCGAATCAGGCCTGACCATGAACGCAACCTATATATCAGAGGCGCGCGAGGCGAGAGGGGAGGCGGTAAATCCGACTTACATCGAAGATATCGATTTTGCCGGTTATGTCGAGGAACTATGCTGCCGCATTCGTCCGGCAATTACGGAAGGGCGTCGAGGAGGTGGAGGGGCCGGGGAGGGGGGAGGCTGGGTAGCACGTGAGTTGAGCGTTAATCGCTCATCGAACGGCGGCGGTGACACAAATCCTACGAGGAGATCGAAGTTAATGGCGCGAAAGGGGGGGGGGGAGTGAGGGGGGAGGGGATGCAAAAGCGATGACACAAAGCGAACGCGGACGATACGGGGCGATGGTTCGTAATGCAAAGCAAGGTACGAAGGTCGCCCGACGCGGATTCTTCCTCGAGCGGAACGCGCCGTGCCGCTCGAAGGAGGACGCCGGAGAGTCAGTCGAAACTTGCGCGTGGATCGACGTGGAAGGCGGTTTAACATAATCGGCCGGTCGTCGTCGTCCCCCCCGTCGGCTCGAGCGAAAGATTCGCCGAGGTCAGAACGATCGGCGTCCTGGGCCGCTTGTCACGACTCCGCCGTATTCGGGATTGGTCACGTAGAGAGAAGTGCGCGAAAGAAACTGCGGGCCGCGTATTCGGCCGACGCGGG